>JAZHYW010006776.1:0-57684 GCA_037355805.1 Ixodes ricinus
CTCTCGTAGATTACATATTACTCATCTCGACTTCCGCCGATCGTACGGGTTGGTAGGTTTCTCTAATCATCATCACTTACCACTTCCCACCTCCCTTATCCCTTTCCCTATTCTTAGGCCCCTACGCCAGAGAGTATGACCCCGATACGTTGGAGAAGGGGAGAGTTGAAGAACTGGGCCATTCCTCCGACCCTTTGGGAACACGTGGTTAGTCGACATCGGATGTCCTTGTCAGAGGCGCCCGTATAACAGACGAGCATCAGGGGCTTGCATTACACCATCTTGCCTTCGTCTTCGGAGGCAGCTCCGTTCTTCACCATGGCGAAGCCCAGTAGCTGCGACGAGGCGTCCTCACACGCTACGACCTGGACCATCATATATCGCGTATGCTCTGGGGTACGTGCGGCTTTGCCGGTCATTCTCATTTCTGTTTGTAACGTAATTTTTTTCCATACTCTATACCCGCGTATGTTGTCTGTTTGATTTTATACCTCTGCGAGTGCGGTTCATTTGACTTCATACTATACATCTGTCCCGTGCTTCCAGACGAAGGACATCGACACGCGCGATTTCTCGGCTGCTTCTTTTGACCAGATCGATCGACTCCCAAAGAAGCGCGGCGTGGAAATCAGCACGGTGGAAAACCTCCGGGTCTCCATGCAACGAATTAAGGTATACGTTCATTGCCGGCTTCGCTTCAATGTCTAAATTTTATCAGCAACTACGTACCTTATATGGTAGATGCTTGTTTGAAGTCACAACACTTATATTCAACGCTTTGTATTGTGTGCACATTGACTGTTTTTATTTATTTTTGTCTGGCGTCTCTACTATTAAATAGGCGTTTCCTAGAGAGTGTATGATGTCTGTCCTCGTACCCTCATGAGCACGCACCCGGTTGAATCGTGCTAACATCCACTCTGCATTTCTGCAGGCGGAAAAGTCGGGCTGGCCGAGACCGTTCAAGGTTCAGGCGGACGGCTCTCAAGAAGGTGGGTCCTGGAAAAGTTCCTTGGTGCCTGGTCGCCTCCACCGCCACCCACGTTCCGGTTCCCGAGCAGCACTGCGATGGCGTCGTCATCCGGGGGTCGTCGACCTGCAGAACGAATCAGCAGGTCCTCCCTTTCAAAGCTGGACCATCGCCAACCTCAAGACGCGGCGTGGCCCGGGACACTCGGCGACGGGCTTCCCTCAGTACGAGTTCAATGACGTGCCTCACCATGGACTTTCAAGGTCTGGGGTTGAGCTCCCGGGAACCTCCGGCGGCACGTTCTTCCAAGCGGCTTGAGCACCAGGCGCAGCCTCTCTACAGGCAACGTCTTTGGAACGGTCCCTCGCGACCAGCTCTTGGCCGGGCGGGACTTCGCGTCTAGATAGAGGGTAAGTGCCCCTATCGCCTATTTGATTAATACGCTGTTGTTAGGGTCTTAAATCTCCAAAGACGATGCAACAAATTTGTTCTCTCGTTTGGTGGCTGGTTTGATTTCAAATGACCTTGTGAGAGTTTGGTTAGCTTTTCAACAATGGCTGTTATCCTTGTTGCACAGAATAGAGGACAATCTCTTCCCGTGTAGCCGTCCACCATTTCCAATTTGGTAGAGCTGATAACGGATGGTAAGCAAGTCCCTCCTTGCCTCGTCTCGCCTCCCCCGCGGCGTTCGCTCTGGTAAAGTGTAAACGAATACATGAAATGATCAAACGAAGCTCGTTTTCAAATATTACTGGCTACGTTTTTCGAGCCGCGTGTCATTTAAGCCCCAAACACGAAAGAAGTTCTGTTTCCGTCTCCGTCCTCTGGGTTTTCTCCTTCAATATATTCGCCCCTATTCACCAGCACGCTCGTTTTCAATAGTAAAGTGGAAAAGTGGAAGGGTTCACGGTGAGAGCTTGTCTTCTATTAGCCCGGAACAGGGCATAGCACTGCACATCGTAGTATTTTGGATGCGAGCAATGTCTCTCATGTGGTCGATGGCTTGTTTGACCGCGCCTGTTATCTTCTTTTTTTAATTTTATTTTCAGCTACCAAGCACCTTTGTCTCGATTTCGCAGCCCCAGCACGTTACCGTTTGCGGACAAACGAACTCGAGCCGTTATCCTGACGTCGCCCCGCCGCAAGGCGCCCGGTGAACGGACATCTGAAAGGACGACGCCGTACACAACGTTGACGCGATTGTCTCCAAGATTTTTTCCTGCCGTTTTTGATGCCTTCTAGTCGTATTTCCGGTGTTAATAAACTATGTAAATGAACTTTTTTTTTTCTATTTTATTTCTGGTATCTTCGCTTCGATGTAAGGCCCTTTGACGAATGCGCGACGTCACACCGTGGCCTTAGTAAAAGCATGTTCGCATTTATTCGATTGTTATATTTATTTAGAATACTATAGTCCTAAACATGACCAGAATAGGAATGGAGGATTAGGTTATCATATTTTACCATATCTGCCCTTGCATTCGCTACAGGTGATGGTGATTAACTTGGAATAGTAGACCGCACTGTGAGCTCTGCCAGAACGTTGCTGAACCGAAATTCGGATTTCACAAAATAAGCTTGCAGAAGTGTTCAACAGGGCGCCATACACCACGAAACATAACTCCCATATAGCCATGTCTCGAGCGGATGGCCGTATTTCGGGAAAATAAAGGAACGAGTGAGGGAGAACGTTGAGGTCATCTCATCGCAGAAGAGTTGAGAAGGAGAAGAAATGGGCTTCGCTCCCTTCCTCTCCGCGCCCTCGCGGAGTCAAAGCGGAAAAAGGAGGAAAGGAGAATCGCGAGGTCACGCGTCTTTTGGCCTTGTGCGGGCGCGCTCTTCTTTTTAGAAAATGTGACGGTCCGTTGGAGATACCGCTTTATGAGTGACGTTTTGGGATTTGTAGCGTCCCGCCTATCGATTCTGCGTTGTTTTCTGAAATACGATGGTCGGTTCAGCATCCCTTTAAGGGCCCCTGAAAAGAAAACATCTTTTTTTAACAGACTGGTTGAAACGCGCGCGTCAAAAAATTATATTTTACGCGAAAAAAATTTAAAAAAATTATAGCAATATTGACGGCACGAGACGCGATATAGTCGTCAATCACATCCTTTCCACTTGTTTGCTCTCGGCATTTCGGGCGCGTGGAGGAGAGGTGGAGCGGAATTGCCTTGACGACCGAAATGGTCATTCTTGAATGACCCGTGACGTCATGGACTTCGGCGCGCAGAATTTCAAATAAATCTCTCGCCGTAAAACTTGCTCTAAATTTTTTCTTTCCGTGAAATTTGTTTTTTTTTTGTTTTGGCACGCGTGTCCCAGTCAGACTCTTTAAAACCTTTATTCTTTTTAAGTTTCCGCTGCGGTGGCGTTGCATTTGGCGCATGCGCAGAGGCTTCGCACGTATCTTGTTTCTGTGCATGTGCAGTACATCACACCCCAAGTGGACAAACACCGACTTGTTTGCAAACAGCGTGTCCGTCTATAGAATATACCCCCAAATTAAAAAAAAAGCTAAATTACTGAACTTTACTTATAACCAAATGCTGCGTTTTCCTGTTCTTTTTTGCGTTGATTACTTTTGACAGGTCCGTTGCTTTTCACCATTAAGTTTGATGTCGGACAAAAACAAATAAATCAAACTGTGTTCATTGGTGGAAAACAGGACGCACACATCGGATTCCTTGACCACCAGTCGGCATAGTGAGATCCAAACCATCTGAGAACTTCCTCGTCTAACTGAGAAAAGGAAGCGAGTTATAGCTGTGTTTGTTCCGAACAAAGAGTCAATTCCTTGCGGACGGTTCGTTGGGGGCTGTACTGTCCGGCCTTAACACAAAATAATCTTTGTACGTAAAGATATCCTTTTCCCGAATCGCTTGGATGTTTCTTCTTCGAAACAGCGTCAATTCGTGTTTTTGCTTTCCCGGTTTTTATAAAACCAGCTTGGGAGGTAATTTTCGTGAATAATCGGTACTGAAAAGCTGACACACGGCTCCGACGTCAGGCCGCTGCGGTGGCGCTGCTGTCGACGCATGCGCAGACGCTTCCCCTCATCCGAATATCGCTTCTGCGCACGCGCAGTGCCCGCACCCGGATCGACCGAACTCCGCTTGTTCGTAGAAAGCGCCTTGGTCTACAAAGGAGATGCGACGACTGGGCTGTAGACTCCGTTTTTAATGCGCCCTCGTGTTCAGTCATTACATGGACGAGCCCTGTCCGTCCGCGTGGCCCTTAGCCTTGCAGGAAACCAAGATGGCTGAGGAGGAGCAGGTTAATTGCCAGCGCACTAAAGCCGTTTCTACTTTCGTATGAAGTTTGTGTTATGCACGCTGTTGGTGTTTCGGTTCTTTTTTATGTATTTTGCTTTGTCGGAGTTGGCCGTCACCACTGACACGGAAGGACATTTTATTATATGAGACTTTTCTTCTTCAGCAGTAGCTGTCGGCTTAATTGCATATATACCCTCCAGCACAGTGTTGTTGTTTTTATTTTTCTGGCTTCCGCCGTTTTGTAGATTGCGATAGGACGTTCGACTGTCACGTGATTTTAACTGCGCCGCCAGAGCAGCAGACAAAACGCCGTCTCGGCAGCGCGCTAATAAGGGCGGCAGTTCTGGCGAATTGCTGGAGGATTACGATCTGATAGACACGCTCCACCCACTTTCAAGCTTCATCTCATGCCCGGTTAGACAGAGTGTATGCTTCAGCCTCTTTGGCCGCGTTCTTAAAGGGCCCTCTGACACGCCAAAAAAATTAAATTTGTTTTCATGCTAGGCGTTGAAATGGCATATCAGGACATCACAAAAAAATTGTTTCACTATTCGCGACTCCAGCGACCTATAGGGGACGCCACTATCGGGCAAATATGGCGGTCGAATCCAGGTCGTGCCGTGCCATGTGCCAGCTCAACGCACAACGCTGGGGCATCAGCGAGCGGGAATTGGACTCCAAATGGTTCGCCCCGCTTTTTATTCTCCACGTTTCGAACCTGCGGCGATGTGTTGGGGTAAGCGAGCTTCCAGAGGCTTGACTTTCTTCGAGGAAACGAGGAAAGGACTGCCCACTGTCCTTCCACTGTGCTGATGAACGTTGAGAAACGCAGAATGTCTGGCTCACGCGGTTTCATAGGTCGCGTGCAGAGCAACCTGGGTCACAAGGCGATACTACGGTTACGACACAGACACCGGTAGAACTGTTCTGTCGCGCAATCCACCGACAACATGCAAACACGGAAGCCAGAAGAGACGAGCAGAAATCGCGAAAGGACCTGGTCCGGCCAGTTCAGTGTTTTCCCGCTAGGTGTCGTTCGTTTTGCTGGAGTCGCGAATAGAGTTGCGTAGTTTTTTTATAAAAAATAGAAATACGAGGCCCAATTCAAAGTTCCCGCCGTGCACTGTGACGTAACAGTGTACCGCAAGGTGTCGGGGCGGTCAGAAGGTAGGCATCGCTGGAAGTCACGTGAGTTGTATGCCTCCTCATGCTTACCGCGAGCGCGTGAAATATATTTTTAAATATTTTTGTTATTCTCCGCACCTCCACGAGCGATACAAGCAGACTAGATTTCTTTAATTTGCCTTTCATCGCCTAATGTTGCTGTAGAGGTAGAAGAAGCGGAGTCAGTGAATTGACGTGATCAACTACAATGCCTAGAAGGTGCTGTGTAGGAACTGTCCCGGTATTTCAGCAACTGAAGAAGAGATCACACTGCATGCATTTCCGAGAGACATACATCGGCCGCATGTGCACCTAGTAAACAAGTTCTACTCATGTTCTAGACAAAATACATACTTTGTGCTCGACGTTTACTTGTACTTTGTACACAAACCAGTTCGTATTCTTTAGACGGCAGGCATCTTTAGCCTGGAGAGTATCCGATGATTCAACGACCTCGGTGTCTGAACCTTCATCAATGCGATCGGGCGTGTCGTATGCTTGCAATCCTAATTTCTGCGAGCGTTCTAAATTTCTTTTTTTTTTTTCAAAACTTGATAGCTTGTTTTTCGCTTAGTATAGCTCTGTATGATCGGACTGACGGCATGCACTCGTACACTGGCTTGTACTCGCAACGCTTTCATCATTGACCTCCATCACGTCGATCCACTGACTCTTCGTCCTCAAATTTTACAGCACGCAAACTAACCAACGGTGCAGCGGTAAAGAGCTAGTGGAACTGAAACTTCGTTTTCTACAATCGCTCGTACGAAAAGCAGAATAAAAAAAAATCTTAGGCACGGTCGCGGAGAGCACGAGGAGTGAAACTCACGCGACTTCCGGTGAACTCACTTTTAGTGACGTAGGTCGATGCCTCCCTTCTGACCGCCCCGACACCTTGCGGTACACTTTTACGTCACAGTGCACGGCGGGAACTTTGAATTGGACCTCGTATTTCTATTTTTTATTAAAAAAAAACTACGCAACTCTATAGTGAAACAATTTTTTTGTGATGTCCTGATAGGCCATTTCAACGCCTTGCATACGTAAAAATGACGAGATGGAGATTCTTTTAATCATAAAATCGTTGCACCGCCCCTTTAACGAAGTGCAGCGTCACCCCCGTGTTTTTCTTTTATCATTGTTTAATTTTAGTTATCATCGGTCAAAGAGCGCAGCCGAAGGCGAATTTTAACTGGAGGCTTGGGAAGTTGAATATAAAGCTCCTGAAGGATATGGTGCTTTCTTGAACCTCCAGATAAAGCTTTCGAAAGATGTTTTGAAGGAAAGGATATATATATTTTTCGGCGTGGGAACTCGCCAAGCAGGAAATTAAGATGATCGCTATCGAGAGATTTCCATTTTGGCGTTTGCGGCGCGAAGCAGTGAGCGTGAATTGGCTATAGCGCTTTGGAAGGGAGAGTGCGACTAGCCTGGCGTAGGTCTTAAAGACATAGAAACCATTAGAGCTCAAATACAAGAGTTGTATCGCGAGTGGTAACGGTGTGCCCCAGTTCGTGCTCAGTCAAAAAAATTACGTAATGCAAGAGCAACCGGCAAAACGACCCTTAGCGGAGGAAAAACGCTACGCACTCCGTAACGAAATCGGCGAGATGGAGTACCAGGGTGTAGGTAGCACGAGCCCAAACCACAATCAGAAGGCTTTTGTTGACCATTATACGCGTTTGCAAGTCCGGCTTCAGGGTGCTGCCATCTTCCTCAGTTGGGGTGCTTTGAAGAGCGGCCATAATGCGATTACGATTATTGTGGTAAGCAAGACGAAGCTCAAACATGACTTGGTGTTAAGTTTGTTTCCTGCCCCGCTGTAGACAAGTGTCGCTGGCAGCGGAGGTCGTGATGTACTCAAACGTGTTAAGCGCATGTGTGCACCACCCGTTCTCAGAACGCTATTTTTCAAATTGCATAGCAATACGCTCTCAGTACTTAAAGCTTGGCGTAGGGAGAAGGGCGTGGGTGCTCCATGGCCGGTGGAGTATTAAGTTTTTTTTTATTTACAGAAAAACCTGCTTCGCCGTGAGGCATTATTGCAGGGTGGGTTTCATACAAACACTTTTGTTTTAGAACACAAGTAATAATACAAAAACAAACAAAAAAACAAAACACTTTCTATGGATGTCCTGATATGTGCCAGCAACCCGGACACGTCAAACACAATTTTGTTAAAACACTTTTTTTTTGCTTTTGTGCGTGTGTGTGTGTGTGTGTGTGTGTGTGTGTGTGTGTGTGTGTGTGTGTGTGTGTGTGTGTGTGTGTGTGTGTGTGTGTGTGTGTGTGTGTGTGTGTGTGTGTGTGTGTGTGTGTGTGTGTGTGTGTGTGTGTGTGTGTGTGTGTGTGTGTGTGTGTGTGTGCGTGCGTGCGTGCGTGCGTGTGTGTGTGTGGGGGAGGGGGCGGACGTCTTCCAGCGTACGTTAATGAAAGAGTTCCTTATTAGCCCATGGGGAATATGTTTTTTGAGCGCAAACAGCAATGAATGTGCACCATTTGATACGTTCTTTCTTTTTAGGATGGTGGAGCACATGGCGGTCGTGCATGGCAGTGCGTCATGCCGAGCCCAATACCGAAGAAGTTCGGTTTTATTTCTTTGACCTAGTGGAACAAATAGAAAGTTTTTTTTTTGTTTTTTTCTACCCGTGGGCTTAAGAGTGGTTAGACCTTTCCAAAGAGCTATTGGAAATGAAAGCCTTCTAACATGCCCCGCAAAAGCTTTGCAGAGCTTTCTGTTTTTATTATTTGACACGTGTTCTCTGCTTTATGCAATAAAGAAGAAAAAAAAGTGAAAGCCGTTTACAACTCCCTGTAATGCCGAATTGGAGCGCAGCTCTTGAGGAGTAGGAGGAGGGAAGGGTACTCAGGGGAGGGTATACCCCTCCTTCTCCTCCGGGGAGTAGGTCACGTGACCTCGGGGGAGGGGGGTCACGTGCGATGCATGTTGGGATATGTCGCGGGGTCGCGTGACCCCCCTCCCGACATGTTGGGACATGTCGGGGGGGGGGTCGGGGGCTCGGGGGGGTCACGTGACCCCCCCTCGAGGTCACGCGACCCCCCCCCGACATGTCCCAACATGTCGAGAGGGGGGTCACGTGACCCTCTCGACATGTCCCAACATGTCGAGAGGGAGGGGGTCACGTGACCCCCTCGACATGTCCCAACATGCACCGCACGTGACCTCGGGGGGGGGTCACGTGACCACCCCCCCAAGCCCCCGACCCCCCCCCCCCCGACATGTCCCAACATGTCGGGAGGGGGGTCACCTGACCCCCGCGACATGTCCCAACATGCACCGCGCGGGTATGGGACATGTCCCAACATGCACCGCGCGGTTACGCCGACGGCGACGGCGACGCCGCTCAAGCCGGAAACAGGCGCCTAAGAGCTGCGCTCTAAGAACAAAGATAGGGACAACGTCCGTGTGGCCTAATGGATAAGGCGTCTGACTTCAGATCAGAAGACTGCAAGTTCGAGTCCTGCCGCGGACGTCGAAGCTTGTGCTTTTTTGCCGTCACTGGTCGGGGACAGAATAAAAACGGCTTTCTGTTGCAGGAGCTCTCTGCCTTTGGTGACATTTCGGTGTCTTGTGAACTTCGGACTTGCAGCGAAAGCACGGCGGAAGGCAATGGGCCCGTGCGGGAGGCCTGATCTCGCAGAGACGCCCTGCCCTTCTTTTCCTATCAGTGACGATTGATAGGATGAGAACAATGACGATTGATAAAGTAGCACAAAAAACTATATTTTGTTTAGAGGTTTTGGTGGGAAAGGGGCTATTTTGTAGACCATAAGCCCCTAAAGTGACAGGGCGGAGGGCGCTACTAGCACCGCCCAGAAGACAAGGCCGTAGTGCTGGCATTTTTGCGTCACTAGCGAAGTCCGACGGTGGACACAGATTGAAAACGAGTGCGGCATCAGCGCTCGACTTCGAGTCACATTTGAGCCGAACGTTGATGCAATCGTCGCGTCCAATTTGTGCCCAGCATTGGCCTTCTCTCATGACGCCATCTGATTCAGCTCTACGGATTTGTTATCTATAGGATGTGTTGGAGCCACGCGCTCCCGGCCCCATCTGTCGCCACGTGACCACGCTCCCGCCCATACTCACGCACAGAGAGCGGGGTCAGATGATGCGAGGGAGACAGCATGATGGGTTCCTGGAGCGCCTATGTCCCACCGTACCTTAGCTGGCATCGAAGACGAACGCCTATTGTCGATGTTCACGTAAATCCGGCTTCAGCGCGGTATTGGACTGCGCTGGGTTCCACTAATGAGATTCGATAAACGTCCTTCAGTGACAACGTCCATCGATGAAAGCCTTACCAAAAAGACAGATCTCGAACATTGACTTTTTTTGTTTTGCTTGTATTTCACACACACAAAAACAATATTCGGACGACTTCAGCACCAGCGTAAGGCTCCCCGATTGTCTCCTTACGTGAAAATAAGGGGTAAGCATCACGCCGAAGCCATACTAACTAGTATACTTCAATCAAAAGACGCGATGTTCCTGCAGACATGATGGGGAAATGACCGGCGGTTTCAACTTCTTCCTCAGTTCGAAAGCGAACTGTGAAATCGAGGCGGTCGTGACGTGCTCGGGCGCCGGAGGCGATGACTCCAAGCTTCCACCGTACTTCTCAAGCACACCATGACACTTTTCATTCTCCAGTGATGATAACGGCAGTCACGACACTGATTGGCCACAAACGCGAGTTCAGATATTCATGGTCGGATTGATTGTTGATGAGCGCGTAGGCGTCTGAGTTACTCAGTCCTCGTGTCTAAAATGTGTGAGCTGGATTCGGCCGACGTCCTTGGACACCTCGGATGCATCACAGTGAAAAGGCTGGGAGCTTTCGAAGGAAAGGGGGTACGAAATAGTCCGCGGTATGTTCAAGTTTTAGTAACAAAAAACGGGCTTGAGGCTTTTCACGCTCGTGTACTAGTTTCTTTTTTCTTTTTTTGCGCAATAAGCAATATGCGATTAGAAAGTGACGATTTATCCCAGCCGAAAATTACTTTTGTGGTCCCTTTAAGTGCCTTTGAGGCATGTTTCCTTCTTACATATACATGAATGCTTGGAACATGTCTGCCGACAGTGTTTGTATTAACAATGTCTCTTGTAGACTGTCTCTTGTATGATGTATCAGCAGTGGGAATGCGACGTTAGAGATCGCACACTCGACTCGGATTGTTTTACTCTTTCTCATGGCCATTTTTATAGACATCGCTTTCTCTTTTTCGTGCTGACCTTTGCTTGTAAAAGCAGCTAAAAATTTAAGAAAAAGAACAACTAAAAATGACACGATTTGCAAAGCCTCTTTGGCCCTCGCGTGCCTATCAAGCAGGAGAGGAAACAAATATTCAGCCGCTACAGCAGGAGCACGCATCACGTCTGTCCGCGTGGCCTAATGGATAAGGCGTCTGACTTCGGATCAGAAGACTGCAGGTTCGAGTCCTGTCGCGGACGTGGAACTGTTTTCTTTTGCCTGTTAGGCGTCTTAACATCGCCATAAGTGGAAAAAATTTTCGGTGTTATTAAATCCTCCGCCCACTCAAGACAAACAAACCTAGGTCTCTCTTTTGCCTTTTCCCTTGTCTCGTGTTTTTTTTTGTTTTTTTTTTTTTAAGTATGAACTACTATTGAATTAGCTAGATTGCGCCACAACTATTACTTCTTTAATTTTTGGCTTGCCGGCATATTGCATGCAAGTCGCCTTTTGTCAACGTATATATGTTACCCAAGTGTAGTAAATACTCGTCGCAAAAAATGTTGAAGAAAATGAAATGCGGTCACCCGAGAAAATAAAGAAGAGCAGTGCCTGCGTGGGCCTGCGGAAGAGACGAGGTTCTCACATGCCGAAGAGGTGACCGGCGAGGCCGGGGGCGCAGGAGCCCTGGACGGAACGAGGAGGCGGCCGATGCGGTCCGTGACTGAAGCGTAACTCTTTATTCAACGGTCAACAACGTGGGGTTGAAGCGCCACGGGGACGCAACCTTGAAAACACGGGCGCAATGGTGTAACAGTGGCGCCATCTAGGTACTGTGTACAGAACTAGCGAAAATATAAAATACTACACCAAGCATAGTCCCCAACGTCCGTGGATTGCTATTAAAGATGCCCCACACATATTTAGAAGATATAAAAAGCTCTTCGACATGTTGAAATGTATGCTTGATTCCCCCCCCCCCTCTTATACATGTGTGCTTGCTTCCCAAACATATTAATTAATTAATTAATTAATTAATTAATTAATTAATTAATTAATTAATTAACATGGTGCGTGTGGTGTCTGACGCCACGCAGGTTTTTGATGCCGCAATCACGTACACAATCAAACAGAGCACCATTTTATTTTTGCGTAACCCTAGTCGGGCACATTTAACTGCAGTTAAGCTTTCCTCACAATATGTATATCTCTTGCACCGTTCTGTGGCTATGCAGTCAAAGCTACGGGCGCACGTGTGCTTGCGCGGCCACCAAGTTTAAGCTGCGCACGCGCACTATGTTCTTTTCAAGTAGCTGTCCGAGAGAATGGTGCGCTAACTGCGGTGAAGCGCAGCTGGAGTTAAAGGGGCGGCGCAACGGTATTCAGCTGGGATGTTTTTGCACTACACGAGCCGACCAAGACAACTTCGTTGCGGTGTAATTTCAAGAATATAAGCGAGTGTTTTATTTAAATCTCTTTTTCGCAAAAATTGATGACGTTGTTTGGAGCTCGCAGTGTGCCTCAGTGACGATATATCCATTGTTCCTGTGCAGGGAAGCTATACTTCCCAACACAGGGACAGAGAATAGACAGGACGACGTCTCAAACTCAGCTAACTCGTTTATTTAGCCCACGTCCTTATATAATGGGGGGATTTGTGTTGGTGGTGTTTTCGTGGTAATTAACACAAAGAGGCGCAGTATTTTTGTATTAATGGTGATGAACATGAGTTTGAGATGTCGTCTTGTATATTTTCGGTCCCTTTTACATTTTGATGTTTTCATTCTACTCCAGTCTTAGGTTAATTCAACCTGGTTAAGGTTATGGTCCCAAGGTGGCCATCTTGAAAAGCTTGAAGTTTGATTTATAGATGGCGACACCGATCCGTGTGGCCTAAAGCGCTTATCCAGCGCTTTAGTACGGTCGAGAAACTGTGGTATGGCTCGGGGAACCGATGTTCCGGCTAGTCCCCTGTGCACGTTTTACGTTCACCAGTTAACGTTATGTTCCCAAAGTTTATTGTATTTTTAAGAATGGAAAATCTAGAAGCATCAGTAACTAACCATGTTAGCTTGGTATAAGGTTTTTTTTTTCTGGTGATGTTGTTTATTTCTTTATTTGCAAATACTGATGAGTTCATCAGAGAAGTAGTGACAGGATGGAAATACGTACAAAAAGTAGGATGTAAAAATACAGAATAGTTTGTTCAACCTGAAGCCGCATCAACAAAATCTGTTACAATTATGGACTCAAAAATATGTATTTATAGATTATGCGACGGCCTCTGTATTTTGTAGTTGTAATTTATACCAACAGGAAAATATTTTTCCAGCCACCGTTATTAATATCTGCCAAAATAGAGCCGAACAAAAAGTGGCAACCTGTCGTGGCGAACAAGCCTAACTGCTTTTGTCAACGGCTAATTCCTGATTTTCGGAAATTCGTTAAAAACGGTCATCAGAAAAAAAACAATGTGTGATTTCTAGCAGTGGGCTTATTTCCCCCGTTTATGGTCAAAGGTTATAGAAGGTGATACATGACAATTGAATAATAAAAGAAGCACAAGCGTGAAACAAACTTGTGAGAACCCTGATGCTAAATATCTTCAGCAAATAATTTTCCTAGCTCCGAGGCAAAAAAAAATTATTGAATATACTTTGTAGTTTTACGAATGCGGGCATACTCAAGTGTGAAGCCAGATATAAACCCCATGAATATTAAAAAGATATGTGCGCCTGAAAACTAGCAAAACGCCTATTTCTCTTTTACCTCCCAATTCATTGTATATATGGTCAGTTCAGTGTTTTCTCGCAAGGTGCCGTCAGACTTGCTGGAATCGCGAATAGTACGTCGAAGCAGGCATTGAAATTCAGCCTCTCTTCCAGACACATCCACGCCGCTGCGGTCGTGCCGTGGTGCTGCTTTCCGGCACGTCGCATCCGTACTTCACTTCACGCGAATCTACGAAATGAGTTAAAGGAATCGATGAGTGTTTGAAGGAACCGCATTAATTGGTTCCTGCGTACAGAGCTAAGAGGGGGGGGGGGGGGGGGAGGGGGGGGGCAAGTCTCTTTCTGGGGTGGAATCAACTTCCCTCACAGCCAGTATGTCGGCGTAGTAGGATGTGTTGGCCTCTGCGCCGTTCCAAGGCGTCCACAGGTCCACGTCGATGCCCACGAGTCATCCAGTTCCTCGATAGCCGCCCGGCTTGGCTGCTACTGAAGACGCGCTCGCAGAGCAGTGCCTAGATGGCCAGGCTCGGAATCCCAAGGAAAGCATGAGCCGAGCGTTGAGTACGCCCAGAACCGCGACCGATTTCACGGCACGGGTGTCTGTGGGTGCTGGACGCCACTGTTGAGCTCTTCCTTCACAGAGCATATGCTCGGGCGAGGCTGTCACTCCCTTGTATGCCAAGGTATATGGGAAAGTTGCTGACATGAAATGTACGCTGAGAAAGCGTTTTGCAAAAGCCTGTCGTTAGCACGATCCTGTAATCACCGATAGAATGAAAGCGTCTAGGAGGTGGTCTCTCAGTTGTCGCTCCCCTGGGCGAGCTCCCTTTGATAACAATTCAGCATCTTGTGAGCTTCGAGCATGCACGCGTACCGAAAGCACGATGGTAGTCAACGCGCGCGTGCTGGACGCTGGACATTCCGCAAAGGCCCGCCCCATAGAGTAGGGAAATTCGACTTCTTTCTGTGCTATTTGGATGATCTAAATATTTTCAACAAAACGGAAGCCGGACATCAGTTGCGCCTCAAAAAGCTCTGCGAAGCTTTGAGAGAAGCAAATATCAAATTAAGGCTTTCAAAATGCCCGTTTTTCAGGAACAGCGCTGTGTTCCTCGGCCACGAAAATTTCGGTTATGGGAATTAGAACTGACGAGGCGAAGACGGAAAAGATTTCGATGTGGCCACAGCCTACAAACGTCGATGATCTTCGCTCGTTCCTTGGGCTTGCCTTCTACTACCGGAAGTTTGTCCCGAAAGAAATTTTGTTTTTTTGTTTTACTATAAATGGGGGCTTTAAATGCGTTGATAAATGACGCCTTTTGTGACGAGAGAGTTTGGGTGGCGCATGCTGGTTAAGTGTGCCTTCATGTTTTCCCTGGTTTCTGTTTTTACTATTAAACATTTAGTTGCGAGTCAGCGCCCGTCCTGCGCTGTGTGTTCCTTTTCTTAGTCATCGTTGTTACGCGTTGTTACACTTACACGAAGAGGTCAACCTTGCCAATAATGGTGGTCTTCAACTTTGTTTTTCCCCATCGATTATTTTATTCGGTGGGTTGAAGCGTTTCGCTGAAGACTCTATGGCGCACCGTGCATTCGCGAGGGCGCCCATCAAACTAACCTGGCATAGGTGCCGCGGAACAGCCAAGCAGTTGCCTCGCCTTAGACACGATCACATGGTCCGCGTCGCCAGCGGAGTCGATCGGGGATCTCGAATTCGGCTCCCGACGCGCCGCTTTCTCCTCCTAGCCACTGGATGGCGCTGCCCAGGCGCCCCATGGCTAAGGCACTTACCCAGACTTGTACGTAATCCGTTACAAGTAACGAAATTACTTGTAATCCCTTACATTTATCGGTAATTTAGTAACGGAATAATTACATATTTTCTTGAGTAATTTTAAAGTAATTCCCTTACATTTTTTACGTAACGGATTCCTTGTAATCCGTTACATTTTTTCAGGACCAACCCCCCCCCCCCCCCTCTAAAGGGAATGTCGTTTTCATTTTGGTAAAGTTGAGCGCAGTGACACTGTCACGCGAATTGACCAGCGCAAAGGGAGGCTTGGCACTCTTCAGTTCCCCAAAGCCTTTTTTTTTTGCAACACCAAGCCCTTGATTTTATTTTTTTAGACCCTATCAACAATGTCAAGAAATCCAAATAAACATTTCCACAAAAAAAAAAGGGGGGGGGGGCAAGTTATATCTGTTTTTTTTTAGTGTCTTTGTTTTTTTCTTTGCGATCGAAGGCGGGGAGAGGAAGACACCAAGTGATTGTATGCCTCTTCGAGAAGCTCAAGGCGCTAAGTGCACAGACAAGAATTAACAATGTCCTTCTCGGTTATAGTGACTAGGACCATTTTTATAATGTCACAACACGAGACAACGCTCCGTCTACCCTAAAATTTACTAAAAGAGGTGTGATAATATGTGAAGGTGTTATTGCCACAAGCATCCTCGTTCGTCGATGCACACTTATCATCTCTTAGAAAACAGGATGTATTTTTTCTGCTTCTTTCACCTTATTTGACCCTGTTTTAAAAGCTGCTTACTTTTTTGCAGTCCAACTTCTAGGGTTGGCCCACTTTATTTGTGAATTTCAGCCGGGTTATTTGCATCTTAGTCACCCTTTTTGTGAGTCAGCTTCTTGCGAGCACTTCGCAAGTGGTAATAGTCTTCCTTTTTTCTTCTTCCTGTTTTTACCCCAGCAAGACGCATCTTATCTCAAGCAGATTTTTTTACAAATAAAACATGATGGTGGCTGACGTAGACTTGATATTCTGGGCTTGATGAGAGAGTGAAGCTCGTGAGTGTCCCGGGAGCGCGGCTTACTTTAGTTCTCTGCCCTTCGCTGCCCGTGGCATCAGCGGACGTCTATCCGGAGAACACCGGAGTAAACTGCAGTCGGTCCGTGCTCCGTGCGTTTTTGAACGGCACCAAGAAAGGTACACATGGCAAACGTGCGTTTACATTTCCTTGTTTTAACCAACGTTCTAATTAATTGTTGTTATAAGTGTCCCGTTGTTGTTTTTTTCTCGATTACTTATATTTAAATATTGGAAACTTTTTCTTATTCACCAACGTCTCAACCGAGGCTCGACCTGTTCAGAACCAAAGGAAGAAGAATATTGACCCAAACCTTATTTATTATTTAATTATCCCCTTACCGTTACCAACTCTACTAAAACTCTCGAATATCAGGCAACGGCTGCAATGACGAAGCTTCGCTCTATCTTCGAGGTAAATAGTACTTCCATTGCTTCGCTGAAAAAGCTCAATGCAGAGCATAAAACATTCGTGAGGCACAACATATGGCACTCCCATCCAGTGCCTCAGTTCAAAGGCTGTTCAGCGTAGCAGTCGACATATTGAGTAAGAAATAACGCAAAATGTCTGACGAGACTTTCGAGAGTCAGGTGTTGCTCAAAATACTCAAGGTCAATAAATGGAACAGGTGGCAACAATAAGATCTTGAATAACCTTCTTCCCTTTGTTTCTTAATTGAGGAAAATATTGTTGAAAGTAACGCCACGAAAGTAACGGATTACTTTTGGGGGTAACGGTCACTTACTTTTATGGGAGGGTAATTGTAATTGTAATAAATTACAATTTAGCCTTGAGTAATTGTAAATGTAATTCCTTACTATTTTTCGGTAACGTGTACAAGTCTGGCCTCACCCATGGCGGGCGAGAGAAACCTCGAACCCATCGGTCGATATACACCAACTCACGTTTACAAACAAATCGGAGCGCCCGGAGCGCCCCTAGCGGACGCCACCGGCGCCGCGCATGCGCGGTGGGGTGTGGGCAACAAGCTCGCCGTCGCCCATAAACAAACCATTGAAATGCGATGTTGTCGGCGTCGGTGTGAGTCCCCCTGCCCTTTATCGCTTTCGAATTGTTGATTCTACGTCTTCCTGGCAATGTCTGACTACATGAGCGGCGTCAGCAAATTAACGAGGCTCGTTACACCGCAAAACTTCGCGCGAATAATCTGACATGCGGCGATTCATTCCGCGTGGACGCCGCAGAATGTACGCTAAAGCCTGACTCACATGATGAGATTTTGCTCGCAATTTTCAGTCGCGACGTCGCTCGGGCTGCAAAAGCGTGAACCGTAGCTGAGATGGTCGACGTCGATACTGAAAATCGCAAGCAGAATCGGACGAAGCGAATCAGGCATAACAGAGTCGGTGATGGCCGCTGGTAACAATAATCAACATCTCCTTGTATCTACTGTTTACGTGGAACCTGCTTACCAACCTTCAAACATAAGTCTTTTGAGGCCTGCACTTACTTCTTATCGCAAGTACCGGGCCAACATTTCGTCTACGGGCCGGTGTCGTCTAAAGAGCAGACGACAAGCAGAAGCGTTTGAAAGAGCAGACGACAGTTCGAACGATCAGACGGTCGTTCGAACTTCAAGACGCACTGAACGTAGTCCGCAGGTGGGCCGTACAACTTGACGGTTTTCCGGCGTTCATGTTGGAACAAAATAAATAAAACTGATGACCACAAGTATCCGTGAATTCAACCCAAAGTGCTTCCCGCCCAAGCAATTGTGGTCCGGTGGCGTCTGGTTTACCATTTTTACAGCACATATCCACGTTCTCGGACGAACCGAGAACATGAAAACTGATCTTCAAACCTTTCTCGACTCTTTTAGTAGCAGCCCCAGTCGCGGCGGTTTGACGAAAGGCATGTTTTCGTCAGGTTCCTTTCAAACAACGCAGGAATACACGCCTCACATGGGGCCTTCCGCCCACAGCCCCAGACCGGAAGTGCGACCGACGCGCCACCACCGCGCCGTGACGTAACAGAGATGAGTTCGTGTATACACGAACTCATCTCTGCTGACGTCACGGCGCGGTGGTGGCGCGTCGGTCGCACTTCCGGTTCAGGCTGTGGGCGGAAAGGCCCATGTGAGACGTGTGTTCCTGCGTTGTTTTGAAAGGAACTAGACAAAAACCTGCCTTCTCGTCAAAATGCCGCGACTGAGGCTGTACTAAAAGAGTCGAGAAAGGTTTGAAGGTCAGTTTTCATGTGCTCGGTTCGTCCGAGAACATGGATATGTGCCGTGAAAAGGGAAAACGAGACGCCGTCGGACCACGATTGCTTGTCGGGAAGGACTTTGGGTTGAATTCACGGATACTTCTGGTCATCAGATTTATTTGTTTTGTTCCAACATGAACGCCGGAAAACCGTCAAGTTGTACGGACCACCTGCGGACTACGTTCAGTGCGTCTTCAAGTTCAAACGGCCGCCTGATCGTTCGAACTGTCGTCTGCTCTTTCAAACGTTTCTGCTTGTCGTCTGCTCTTTTAGATGACACCGGCCCGTAGACCAAACATGGGCCCGGTACTTGCGATAAGAAGTAGGTGCAGGCCTCAAAAGACTTAAGGTTGAAGGTTGGTAAGCAGGCTTGACGTAAACAGTAGATACAAGGAGATGTTGATCATTGCTACCAGTGGCCATCACCGACTTGTTATGCGTGATTCGCTTGGTCCGATTCTGCATGCGATTTTCAGTATCGACATCGACCATATCAGCTACGGTTCACGCTTTTGCAGCCCGAGCGACGTCGCTACTGAAAATTGCGAGCGAAATCTCATCATGTGAATCAGGCTTTAGCGTACATTCTGCGGCGTCCACGCGGAATGAATCGCTGCATGTCAGATTATTCACGCGACGTTTTGCGGTGTAACGAGCCTTGTTAATTTCGCTGACGCCGCTCAAGTAGTCAGTCATCGCCAGGAAGACGTAGAATCAACAATTCGAACGCGAAAAAGGGCAGGGAGACTCACACCGACGCCGACAACATCGAATTTCAATGGTTTGTTTATGGGCGACGGCGAGCTTCTTGCCCACACCCTCATCGCGCATGCGCGGCGCCGGTGGCATCTGCTAGGGGCGCTCCGGGCGCTCTGGTTTGTTTGTAAACATGAGTTCGTGTTAGGCAACAGTCCCTTAGGACATCGGCCGGGCTCAAGATAGGCAAGTGCAAGCAACTGCTCTCGGGCAATAGCGAGACACGAGGCCTGGGGGCCCTCTTTGTGTTTAGCTTTGGGCTTAACGTACGTTTGTAAATATTTGAGTAATGTCGCGTGTGTTTGTAGTATAGATTGAGTGTTTTGTAGCGTTGTGTTTTTATGTACCAATAAACGGGGAGCGGAATCCCGCTCCCGTGAAAGAACCAGGCTGGACTCGGGTTGTTGACGGACCACGTGGGGAACGGCGTATCGGCGGCGATACGGAAATTCCCACAACTCAAAAGGCAAAAAGGTAGCTAACTGCCTCGTCTATAACTTTTTCAGTCCAAACGGCATACCACTAGTACTGCATTCTGACCAAGGGAAAACATTCGCGAGTCCCGTGATTCAAGAAATGTGTTCAATTTTGGGAATCAGCAAGGCGAGAACGTCTTCTCACCACCCGCAGTCGGACGGATTAGTAGAGCGCTTCAATCACACGTTGATGAACAGTCTTTTTACCATATTCCCGAAAGGAACTCCTATTCCCGAGAGGAACACGGGCCAAGCGGTCCGCTGCACTCCAGGCGGTGCTTGACTTCGTAAAGGAGACAGGACTCTCTTCTCGACTTTGAAAAAAAAATAATAACAGCCTGATCAGGGCAATTTACGACATCGAGAACCCGCCCTGATTAGTTTATGCGCCCCGCCCAAAAGCCAATGTACAAATTTTTTGTGTTTTTTTATAACCTTCTCCACTTATTTTTTCCCCCTCTCCCTCTCCCTGTTGGACGAAAAAAGCTAACCGTGCTTACGGGACACCAGCCTTTCGTTCTACGCGTTCCATTTCCTTTCATTTAATTATGTTTATTTCCTTTGTTACAAAACAAACAGCAACAACCATATCCATCGACAATACGTGGCTTCCACCGAAGTCACATCAGAAGTCGTTGTAGTGGCCTTGCTGCTGAGCACGTACTTTTTCGACAGCATTCACAGCATACATTACGCAGCACGGAATTTGTTTTTAATTATCTTCAAGAACAAGTCCGAATGACCACCAGGCATTATGCATAACGTCACGTACTTACAAACCGTGTCTAATGACAAAGTTAAAATAGGGAGCTTGCTGGTTCTGTTGACAAATAAAGAAAAGGCACAAAAAACGAGACGCTTTCTGTCCTCCGTGTCTTTCAATAACATTGCCACGCACGTCGGCGAGCGACCTTACCGCGCTTGACTGTCGCGCGGAAAGTTGTGGGATTTGCTACCAACACAGGTACCGATAGAGTAACCAAAGGATTATTTCAACAGCGGCGGCGATCTCAAAGGAGCCGTCAAACCTGGTAGCGCGGTTCCCACATCTCGGTGGCAATATAGATTCTTTGTTTTCTCACCTGTTCCTTCGTGACAATATTTGTAAGAAATGAGAAAATTTGGCACGATGATTTGGCACAAGGTAGCCTCATTTGATTGTTCGGATACTTGGCTGGCTTCCTGTGTCACATTACACCACAAGCTGAATCAACGAAGAGTACAAACATTTCATACTTCAAGACAGATTTCTCCACCAACATGTGGGCCCTCGCTTGCGACTACAAGCGCCCCTGGCACGTGTGATAAGTGCAACCTTTGCGGCACGCACAACCTAACGCATTAAAAAAACAGGGTCATAGTCTTAGGAAAGATAGTAAAGTGTTTGCTTTTTTTCCCTTTTTTGCAGGACGTCCTTATGTCTGGATATCCAGCATGATTGATATCCTTCTTGATCTTCTTCACCTCGCGTTCATCATACTGTGGATCTTCGCTCAACTAAAGGTGCGTAAAAAGTCCTCCTATAAAAAAATAAAACAAAATATAGTGGAAGTGTTGCATGAATCAAAACGACACAAGATTCACCGAACTACTTGGTGTATGAAAATAAGTAAACGAATAAACAAAGATTGCCACTGCGGGAGCCTTGATTTTATCATAGTAATTTCACACTATCAAAGTGATATTTCTGAGAAAGCGTAAAATAGGAATAACCACCAGCATTGCGGAATGCCGTTACCGCAGGCAGGCAAGCTAATAAACAAAATGGTCATAGCAAAAAAGGAAAAAGAAACTTGTTTTACTTTTGTTTTTAGTCTTGTTCCTCGTTCTTTAACGTAGAACTTGTTGGGTCTCGTGTTTTCGGGGTTTATCTTTCTTTACGTTTGAGGATGTTTTTCCCCGGGGTGTATTTTTCCTCCACAGATTCGGTGTTTTTACAGCGGAGCTGTTAAGAGCTAGCTTCCCCTGTTTCGTGTCCGTGGACAAATAAATCTCTACGACATGATGGCGCTTAAGACAAGGACAAAAAGGGGAGACTAGACAACACGGAGCGCTTGTCTAGTCTCCCCTTTTTGTCGCTGTCTTAAGCGCCATCATGTCGTCAAATTCCCAGTACCAACTAGCCCAACTATGGTGGCTAGGCCTGGATGCGCGCTCCCCTCCCATTGACAAGCGCGGGCCGTTTGAGGAAGACGTGGATAGGTAGCGCCACGACACCCTGGGATGCCAAGACGGGTTGAGCCGAAGCGGGAGTAAGCCGGTGAAGCGGACAGAGGAACACCAGCGACGTTTGGTGAGCGTGAGCATGTGCTGTAATTTGGCCGAGGAGTGATTAAATACAGTGACTGAAGGCATGAAACAAATGAAATCACCGAGGTGAGCGAAATGGCGGACGGGGCAGCGCCGAAGCGGTCGCCAAGGAACAGGCACTGCTGTGTGCCAGGATGCAAGACAGGTTACCGCTCGGCTGAGCGAAAGTGCGCGTTATTTTCGGTGCCCAAAGACAGTGAACGGTTTCTTCTGTGGTCCCGGAGTATACCCCGTGGGGACGCACCACTGCAGCCTTCGTGGGCCGTTTGTGGCAGGATATGCAGCACGCAGATGCGTTTTACGCTTGAAATGTGGCGATTGTAAGGCTTTCTGTTTGACTGATGCAACAACAGCAACCGAGAATGCAGCATTTACTAAAGCAGTTAGTCGTGGAGGGCTGTTGTTTGTGTCCGAAAGGATGTTTATGCTGATTGACCACCTGGAGAAGGCTTTCATGAATTGTTTCAACACCAGTAAGCTTCACTCTGAGAGCATCTGGGACGTGCTCAGCTGTGTGAACTCGGGCTGCCCTTCAGTGGGATGTGAAACCCACAAGCATGATTTAACACGGACAGTTATTAAGTTCTACATTGTGACGAGACTTCACTTTTATGTGAAAGGAGTTAATCAGAAAAAAAAAGAGAAAAGTGCCAAGGCAAACCTGTCGAAGCAGGGGCGGCTCCAGTAGGCTGCGGTTTGACTTATGCAAGCTACTTGCTCGTTACACCTGTGGGTGCAATACTGTATGATGCGCAATTATACCTCTTCGTAGATATAAGAGTGTGAACGTAGGGCACTTGATTGGAATATTCCTCCTTTCAACGAACACACTGCTGCAGGTGAGCAGAAGTGTGGAGCGTAGATATAGCTGCTTAGTTTTTCTGTACAAGCTGTTATCTATTGGTAGCATTATTGAACATTACTCTAAGTATATTGTGTGAAATATTACTGCCATTTTCGGAACGCTTTTATTTGCAGGTAAAACGTGTTGAAATAACTTCTGTATTTTTTTTTCGTAAAGCAATAACCTCAGGTAGGTGAATAAAGTACCATATTTGTGTTGCTTTCTGGCGTTGTGTTTTTCTTACCGTTTGTTATGATTTATTTTATCAAATGACATGGCCGTTTAGGAAAACAAATGAAAAAATTTTCCTTTCAATATGCCGTAAACATCATAGTCTGGCATCTAGTATGGAACCGCCACGATAGCTTCGAAAGAATGTGCCGAGCCTCATTCGTTCGCTGGGCTGTTCCAGATTGGTCTGGATCACAAACCCCCAATTTCTTAGTGGCAGTAAAATCGGCCGACGACATCGCTACCACAAATGTCTAATGTAAACGACTTATTTTACGCGGGAATATTTCGCGATATAGGTAAAAGCTGAAGTTTTGGAATAATTCGCGGGTTCTCTAATTTTCGCGATGCGGTGGGATCTCAATATAAATTCCAATGTGTTTACATTTTACCGTAATTGTTCGCGGGACCTATTTTTTGCGGAAATTAGGTCACCTCGAAAATTAAGTTGTTTACAGTATATATAGTGAAACTCCTGTGGGCGGATCTGGCTATTCCAAGTATGTGAACTATACATATAATTTCGATTTACACCCAGCAGCGCACAAAACAATACTGCTGGACTTTTGGTGGCAATGCAGTCAAAGCTACGGACGCTCATGCATGCACTTCAAACACCGGTCAAAGCTGCGCGCGCGAGAAAACGCCAGAAAAGGTAGCCCCTCGAGTATCGACAGAACGGTAGTCACCCTTACGTGGGACCGCCTGAAAGAAGTTAATTCTGTAAACGGTAGATTGGTGTGCCTAACAGTCTGGAATTCTGAATGAACATCAGCAAAACAATTCGAGACACAGCCCTAAATACGGTCCCACAGAAAACGAAACGCGCAACGATGCGCGGAGGCGTCGCGCGGCCGCGCCACCCCGTATCCTGACGGCCCTACGTTGCACAGCGCCACCTACGTCGTCTTCCTCAAACGGCCCGCGCCTCGAGCGGTGCTCCGGACACCAAGTCCTTCTAGCCACCATAGCCCAACAATCCGCATTGAAATAAATCTCGACACAACACTCTGGACAGCTACCGCCATCTATGAGCAACAGCGGAAACCAGACAATCGGTTTTCCAGTTGTCTGGTTGCCGCCGTCGCTCATAGATGGCGGCACATAGTACAGCTCCGCTGCTCTTTTTTCTTCACCAGAGTGGAAAGGCTGAAAGCTTTTTGGTTTAATTTTTAATTCAGACCCCAAAGATCGGCACGGGAATAACGTCCCGGTACCGAAGGGCAGAAGGAAACGCGATAAAAGACATCGTTCCGAAGAAAGCAGCAGCCTTGCTGACAGTTCAATGTGGGTGGTGTTCCCCCGGTCAACACGTAAAAAAAATGTAGATAAAAAAGTCCTTTATCAAGCTGACATTATATATATATATATATATATATATATATATATATATATATATATATATACTGTAAACGACTGAATTTTTGCGGGCTCAAATTTTCGCGAATCGGGCCAAAGCTGAAAAGTTTAAATTATTCGCGGGTTCTAATTTTCGGGAATCGAGTGTAGCTTCCGCAGCGTCCACATATTGCCCGAATTGTTCGCGGGACGTATTTTTCACGAATTGTAGGCGATTCGCGAAATTCGCGAAAATTAGGTCCTTGCGAAAATTTAGTCGTTTACAGTATTTTTTTGTTGTTGTTTAGTCAGAGACTGCCTTAATTTGTGGTTTTCCCCGATTTAGACAGAAGCAGCTCGGTGGTTAATTTTCGCATGGTTTATCGGTATTTACCTAATAAATTGGTTTTATTGATATTTAGCTTTTCCGGGCAAGTTTGGAGTTTTTATGAACCTTATTTATAACCCCTGATCCAAACATCGCTCGCACGGACGCCTGTTGCGCCCTTCAGACGTTTTAGCAGGTGATTCCTACACACAGCGTGTACACTGCTAGGATTTACTACAGAGAGGCCCGAAGGTAGTGAACGTTTTCACGAAAATTGTGGAAAGATTGACTCACCTGAATAAATCACGAAAAAAAAAACTGTTTTACGTATACTTCGCATGTGCACTTAAATAATATTTTGTGTTACTGTGCGCTTATTTGGGACAAAGGAAGTGAAGGTTAGTTAAGCCAGTTCTAATTGACTCCGTAAGTGTGACGTCATGGGTCCAAACAAACCGTTGCTAGGGTCGTTGTTATGGACAAATACATGTGGCTAGGTTGCGCTACGAAAACCCGACCGTTCAAAAATCAGGGAGAGAATTTAAACTTCTAAAAATCACAGATATAGAAAGCTTGAATGTCATATATGTTTCGACAGAAGTGCGCCGGTAATCGCTTGTTTCTGAAATATTTACGACTGCAACTTCCGGTCCTCAAGATGCCTGCAGCAGACGACGAATGCAAGTACTATGCCGTCTGCCACACGCCGGCCGGCCAAGCCGGCGCCGGCGTCTGAATCGTGTGAATAAACACGATATTCTGATATTGCATTTGTTTGAATATAATGAGTTTCAGACACTTATAAGAATTCACAGTGGGGTGCGATGCGAAATATGGTTTATCGAAAGTCCGGGCGTCGATCAAGATGGTCGTCTGCTAAAAGATCGCATTGCACCCGTGCGAAGAGCACTTTAGGCGATCGGTTGAGATCCCAAATTTTGTTTGCGGACTCGCGCTATGGGAGGGTGCTTCGTACGTTGTAACCATCGCGTGGAGAAAGATTATTGCAATTTCTTCAGATTTCCCGAAGACCCCAAAACGCGAAAGAACTGGATAAAAAAACATAAGGTGAGTTTATGACAGATTGTACTTGCATCGCGGGTTCGATGGAGATCTTCACTAAAAGAGCACATCCACGAAATGTGATGTATACCAACGGAAAAAAAGCAAAATACTGCGAAATCGCGATAGACATGCAATTCTTTAATAACCTGACAATTAACCTCAATAATAATAATAATAAACGACTTACCCCGACGGCGTATACGATTTGTTTCTCATGCTGGCCTGCACTACGCCCATAATGCACTTCAGGTTGTCGTCGTAACTGGCATGACGTGGTTTGATTTTGCGGCATTTTCACCCCTCTAAACTAAGCTGGGTTATTCACAGAAAAAAAAACGCACATTAAGGAGGCCTTTACGACCATGGCGATGCACTTGTTTTTGACGCTCGTTTACCGACGCAATTCACTGAAGACGCCCGCTGCAACAGAGGCCGGTATCGTCTGCTGCCAAAGCAAAGCGGAGTGTAATACTTCAGAAATGGCTTTCATCGTTGCAATATGACACTGAGACGACAAGAACATCTTCATAATGAGATATCAAGAAGTTAGGTTGCTTACAAAAAATTATTTACTTACTTGTAAGCAAAAATCTAGCCTCATGTGGAGTCTCCATGCATTAGTCCATAGCAACGCCCCTAGCAACGGTTTGTTTGGACCCAAACGCCATGCTGTGACGTCATCACTTACGGGGTCAATTGCTCTCCGCTTCACGGATGTTTCAATCGTGATAAACGCCAGAATAGCCCGAAACAATTTTTTGATGATTTCGAGGGGAAAAAAAAGGTTTAGCGAAAGCGAGAGAGAGAGAAAACATAAATTAACGTAATGGGGAGATTGGCAGCCTTAGAGACGGTGCCGGCAGCTCCATATTTGAACTAATGAATGCATGTAGTGGAGAGATTGGCAGCCAGAAACGTCTTAGCGATAATTATTCCATACACAAAAACAGTTTTCCTTTTCTTTTTCTTTTGACTCCGGAGGTTTCGTGTATTCATACTCTCAATTAATGAATGCACCTCTTTTGGGCGATACGTTGGGAAAGCGATTTCTGCGAGCCGTCCAAAGTGGGATCGAAGCTTTAGTGTACACTCGGTAGAATTGAGCGGCCGAGCCAAGTATGGTTACAAACTAATTCCAGAAATCTTTGTTGTCTTTTCAGAGCGATGTGCGGAAGATGAGATTCCTCTTCAGTGCCATCGTGATACGTGACATTGGCACCGCGTTGAATGCTCTATATTCCTACATCGTGTACTGGGTTCACGTGCGTTAATTCACTTCTCTATATTAGTAACCGATTCCACCTAATGCACGGACGATCCCCATTATTTTAAGTAAAATAACTTAGATTAAAATATGTTAGGAGACTGCGGCACTTTTTCCGGCACTGTGACATCTGTGCGAACCTGTGTAAAACTCCGGCAGATTTTAACTGCTATAATACCCTAGCTACACCAGCGCTCTTAACTGTCATTAAGCCAACGACAGTTGACTCAATCGCGATCGGCGGAGTTAAGTCCCGTCAAACAGGATACTTCAGAAACCGTGAGGTGACACGATTCCGAAAATCATGCGGCGCTCCGCTTCCGTGCGATTTTTTTTTTTTTTTGCCGGGGTCTTTTTGTCAAAGTTCGCCCGTGTCCTTTATGGGGGCCTTGAGCGTGCTCATCACGTGGGCCCGGACAGCCACTCACAGGCTGTGTTGGCCGTCGGTCAATCGCTCAAGGCCTCCTCTGCTATTTAGCTCCCGAAAACGGGAAAGGCTGTGTTCGAAATCTTGCCCAACTAGACCCGAGCTACTCCGGCGGGTCGTGTCACATGATAACACGGCAGAGCGACGCTAGACACGGGTAGGTTTTCAAACGCAAAGGTACAAAACCTTTACGATCGAGTAAATTGAGTAAATTTACTCGATCGAGTAAGATCGAGTAAATTTTGGAACGCGGCCTTGCATACAAGGGCCCGGCAGAACAGATAGACAGCATTGGCAGGTGGCGTGTGACGCCAAGTCTGATGAGCATCGAGGTCACCAAAAAGCGGAGGAAGCGAGGAGGAAAAGCGTGAATTGCTTGGTGCTGTTCAGACATCGGGCTGCTGGACGCTTCAACTTCCACGATTTTTGACGGAGTAGTGTCGCTTCACGATTTTTGAAGTGTCCTGTTTGGACAGGCCTTTAGACGGCGGCGCCAACTGTCATTGAGTCGCTACCAATTATTGAGTTCAACTGAGCTGGAATACCTCTGTTAACTGATGGGGGTACGCACACATAAAGAGCTAAAGATGGCGGCCTCCGCCGCATCGTTGCCCATGGCCAGCGCCAGCGAAGCTCCTATTATTGCGGAAGATTGGGGGAGGTATCTAGAAAGTGTCGTAGCAGCAAATATTGTCGGTGAGGTATGATTCGAAGCCAGAGCTGCCGCTAGAACGATCATGGCACGTCACACAAAGCTCTGCGAGGATGACGGTACCGATCGATAAGACTTTCGTTATGTCTCTCTAGCTTGAATTCGTGTGAAACGTTCCTATTATCGTTTCATTACTCTAAAAACAAAAACAAAAAAACAAGTTCATTTTATTTTGCTTTGAACGTTTATAATGACCGAAAAGTGTACATATAATTAATTTCCATCACTTTTTTCACGCGCATCTCAACTGGGGTTGTTATGCCCAGACATGTACGTAACGCGTTACAAGTAACGAGTTACTTCTACCTAGTTACTATTTTCGGTAACGAGTAACGTATTTAGTTACTTTTTTAGGAAAGGAACGAGTAACGGTATTTAGTTACTTTGAAGGCCAAGTAACGGGTAACGGTATCTCGTTACTTTTTGGGAGTAACGTGTACAACCACGTTTAAACAGCCTTGTTTATATTCGAACCTGAGTATGCGTCTATTGCGAGAACGGTAGCTGGGCAACCCGAAAAGCAGCTGAACAGTATGACAGTACAGCAACTTATATCGCTGAACATATCAGTCTGTCAGTTCGACTAACGTGTCCAGCGATAAACGTTGCTGTACTGAACTCTACAGCTGGGAATGTTCTTCACCCAGCGAACACAATTAGGTTCGTTGGTTGAACCTTCTAAAACCGGGTATGAACCGAATGTAAACCCGGCGGTTGCGAACACGGGAGTGCACATAACCCATTATCCGCTGTCCTCAATAAAGGCGCAGTTCCCGAAGATTCCCCAGCTCTTCCTGCAGCACAGCACTGCCGTTCCTTCGAGCGCGTCAGTATAACGACTCTTCAGCGTCGCCGGAGATTATTCTCAATGAAGCGGGGAAAGATAACTGATGAAAACTTGGAGAGGCAGCTACTGCTTAAGTGCAATGACTACTAAAAAGAAAACAATAAACCATGAAACAAAAACAGTTGTGTACTTGGTCGTCAAAGTAACGTGAAAAGTAACTCGTTACTTTGGAGGTAACTCACGCGTTCCTTTTGAAAATCGGTAACGATTCAGTGAGTAACGAGTATTTAGTTACTTTTTTGGGGTAACGTGTACATGTCTGGTTATGCCTATGTACCGTGTAACACCGGACAACTAAGCTCAATGACAGTTGGGAGATGTCAACGATCGTTGGCTTAATGACACTTGAGTGCGCTGGTTTGATCAGGGTGTAAGTGACCTTCTGTTGCCTCACCGATATACAAGGTGTACCTGTTTTCGGTTCAGATTTTATATATATATACAGTGATGTCTCGTTAATATGGACACCTCCGTTCCCGTAAAAAATCGTCCATAATGTGAGTTTTCCATAATAACGAGACAAAAGTGCATGTATTTTACCATTTCGTCCCCGAAAGTGGTGTCCATATGTCCATATAGCGGGGTATCCATATTAACGGGGACCATATTAACGAGACATGACTGTATATATATATATATATATATATATATATATATATATATATATATATATATATCCGTATACGAGATGTGTATACCTATATATATACGGATGTATCCATATTAACAGAGACATGTACATGTATATATATATATATATATATATATATATATATATATATATATATATATATATATATATATATATATATATATATATATATATATAACTGAGAGGAAAAGCAAAACCCTTGATGGAAACAGCAACAACGGGTGGTTTATTCTTCGACGTTTCGGCCGGAGTCCGGCCTTCGTCAGGAAGACCTTGTACATATGAACGCGCGTGGTATTTATACAATGCTACGGTCGAGTCCAAGTTTCAAAAACGGCGTAATATATGCTTCTTTTAAGCAAACTTGCCTCAGGGATCTATTAGCTCTGGGGTTTCGTGGTCCTCAGGGCGGCTAGCTACTAGAACAAAGGCGAAATCGGTTAATTAGAAAGCTAAAAACATTCAAATACATGTTTTTTTAAAGATATCGTTTTGGGAGAATGAAGTATTCGAGACCACGAAATGTCGATAAAAATCAAAGGAAGATCCATTCGTAGATCCTTAGGGAATGCGTTGGCATGACCCTTGGGACACGCCACACATGTCCCCTTTTGGGAAATGCTAACTCTGACTTTCTGTTTTGGCTAAATTTTTCTTTTGCTTCCTCTATATTTTGCGGCCTCTTTTTGACTTTGTTATGGGGTCAGTGTTAGCGCTTCCCAAAGGGGGACGTGTATGACGTTTCTTATTGTCATGCTAACGCATTCCCTAAGGATTCATCAATGGATTTTTTTTTTCGGCTTCTGTTGCACTCAGGCCCGCGTTGCCGCTTTTTGGGCCGCATTTCGGCCTAGCCGAGCTAGGCGCTGCTTTCTCTCCTTTGTCTCGTTCGCCCACGCTTGGCACCGGTATCCACAGCCTGACAATGCTGCAACAAGTTCAGACTCGCACCAGCACCCGCGTGCGCATTGGCTTCCGCCCCGTGATGTCACCTCCCTCTCGCCTTTGTTCTTCACTATACTCTCCTCCTCTTACGCGGCGTGGGTCCCTTTTCCACTGTTTTGTCCGCTGGCGGACGCCGTCAGCGTTTCTCTGTCATGTGTTTACTAATGATAACGCATTAATAGAGAGTTTTAGTAGATCGTTCCGATACCTCCGATACCCCCGATAACGATACTATATATGTAAGCGCAAAGGCGGAGGCTGAGTATCGGGTATCGTTATCGGAGTCATCGGAACGATCTACTAAAACTCTCTAATAAATTCATTGTGTGCGCTGCGGGACGAAAAATGTCACCTTTTTGCACGGCTTCAGACCGAAACTGGGCGGTCAAAGGGCAGCGCCATCTCGGCCGGCTCGAAGGGCAGAGAGATCGGCATCACCGGCGCTTTTTACCTGCTAAGTTTCGGTTTGAAGAATCACGTTCGCTGTGACTAAACTTCGTTCGTAATTCTGTCTGCAGAAGAATAGCGCCTTCTACCTGTCCGTGGTGGACCTTCATGGCGACATCGTAAGGAAGAAAGTTTACTTTTCCTAGCTGACGAAAACTTTTCTTTGGAAAGCAGATCTAATCCTCTGATAATATTTCATCCTCTTTAGTTTGACATCCCAACGCTCACGTTCGTCACCTTTATAACGATTTCTGTCCAGGTGAGTAACCGACTGCATTTTGTTTTTGAACATATATAAGAACATATCTACACTGACGTACGAAACCCTCTGAAGGCGGTGTACGGCGTTCATTACGTCAGATCTACTAGCCAAACAAACTCCGAGAACATGTCACCTGACCTTGCGCTCCACGCATTGCGGTGCCCAATAACAATGTCGCACAACACTCTTTTAGCACCGTTTTGGTGTGGATGATTTTATGGTCGCTCATTTCAAGAAAGAACAATGTCGGAGATTTACCTTGTACAACGCTTTCGTTTTTGAACTTTGATGTTGTGTAAATAGCGTGCAATTCATTATTTGCGACAATACCTGTATGCTGAAAACACAGAGGCCTCGTACAAAAACATTCCACTGCTGAATAGTGACGAAATCTAAACAATACATGCAAACCATTAGGCTGTTACTTTATTGTTAAAAACGGATCATGTTGATGAGGTTCAAGTTACACGCAAAATAATAAAAAAATAGGACGAAGCACAGAACACGACATCTTTCAACTAGCAACAAACAAGAATGAAACAGAACCGCCACCCAAAGGCTTCAACAAAGTTTGAAAGGAAAGGGATAAAAATATTGGTGAAGGAAATAAAAATATCAGACGGGAAAAGATATCAAAATAAAATACATGCATTTTGTGCTTGAAAGATGAGACTAAAAGCTTAGGAACGCAGTATCACGCCTGTGTGTAAAGCAGTTTGGAAAGTTCAAGTTTAAGGAATTCAACTTCTGTTTTCTTCAGTGAGAGTGATGGAACAGAAATATTGTTGCAAACCGCGCACCCATAACAAAAGATGAACATTTCACTTTACTTCAACAGTTTTTTTATTTCTCTCCTTTCAACCTTTGTTGAGGCATTTGGAGGGCGGTTTCGTCACATTCTAGTTCATTGTTAGTTCAAAGATGTCGTGTTCTATGCTCCATCCTATTTGTTTATTCTTTCGTGTGTAAATTGTTTATTAATAAAGAGGCTATAACGCCGGTACGATGCCGTACGAGCAGTCTTCACCTTTTGTCTAAGGTTATCGTGCAAAAACGCCAAAGACAAAAAAAAATCTATCGTACGTCTTTGAAACTTTATTGAGATGACCGGTACGCGACCTGACGGTGCGTTCTTGCAACGTAGACTCCGTTCCTGTTCGCCATGCACCTGTACCGTGAAAAACACGTGGCTTACAAGGCGTGGAGTCGGGAGAGGACTGCGCAGGGTACCCGTGATGACCTCGACGAGGATTTGAGGAGGACATTGAATGCAGGCCCGCCGATGTTCTCTGGCGCCGGAACTATTGTATAGACGACAAAGAAGCCAACATCAAAATCCCCTTCTCCCCCTTTCTTAAACCACCTTACATTTTCCCGATGAATAAACTGCACTGATCTTAACGTGAACGGTAGAGCTGTTGGTGTTGTTAAATATGATGGGTCAGTCTTAATTGTAAAGCCATGGTCGCTTGATCACTGCCGCCTCGCATAGCGAGAATCAGAGTTGTTGTTGTTGAGGGAGGCGGAGGCTTTAAAGAAACTACCGAGTTCCTTTTTTTCTCTCCCTCCCACCTCCATTTTTGAGGAAAAAAAAGAATTTGAATTTGAGTGGTACAAGAGCCCTGTGTAAAGAACTGAGGAGCGCAGCTTAGGAGTGCGGAATGGCTGCATCATTGGAATGGCTACATCATTTGAGTGCTCTCTAGTTTCCGGTTTGTTGAAGAGACAGCAAACAACACCTCCTTTTACAAAGCCAAAGTTTTACAAGCAACGTAAAAAGTAAAAAAAACACGATTTTGCACTAAAAGCAACACGGATTTGTCGGACGCGTCTAATGACGTCCTCTGCCCTCATTGAATATTGCCGCGCGCGCAGCTGGCCAAGTGGGCAGCGCGCGCGTGGCCTAACGGTTATCGCGCCTGCCTACCACGCGAAAGGCCAGGGTTCGATTCCTGGGAGCGACGTGTATTTTGTTTATTCCTGCAATTTGGTGTTCCGGAAAATTCGAGAATCCTGTTGCTTGTTCGAGGTCAGAATGTTCTACGCGTCGAACCTTCTACGCCGATTATTCCAGAAGCCCGCGCGTGTACATAAGGGGTTTCGCGTGGCGAGCCAGAGTCAGTTTCGCCTCAGCGTTCGATCCTGCTGCTTCGCCGCCTTCGACGCCCGCGACGCTCTGTTGTTATCTTCCTGTTTCCTTTTATTTTTGGGCACAAGTTCGCCCCATTAAACGTTTCAGTTTTCTCAGTTATTCCTTTGTTTTGTCACCTCGTCATTCGTGACATTTTGGTGGAGGTGCGGGGTAACGCATGCCCCTGCCGCGTACCCCTCCGAGGGCCCGCAGTGCAAGTCCGACGCCAAGCCCGCGAAGAACCAACGAAGGCACTACCGAGATCCGGTTCAGTCGCCGCAACCTCGGCCTACCCCCGGAACTTGGACCACTGCCGGACAGGACAAAGAAGCTGCCGAAGCCGACGATGACCACCACGTCGCAGCCAGACGGAACGCCAGCGACGTCCATTGTCTACGTGCAGGCCCCACCAAGGACGCCGCCGAATTTCAGTGGCAATCTTCATGAAGATGTGGACGACTGGTTGGGCCAGTACGAACGCGTCGCACGATTCAACGGATGGGGTCCTGAGCAGAGCCTGCGAAATGTCTACTTCGCTCTGGAAGGCACTGCACGCACCTGGTTCGAGAACCACGAAGCGTCCATTTCGTCATGGCAAGACTTCCAGGCGGAGCTTCGACGCACTTTTGCCAGCCAGCAGCGACGTCAGCGGGCCGAAGAACTTCTTCAAGCAAGAAGCCAAGGGCCGAACGAGAGCGTCACAAGTTTCGTCGAGGACGTTCTCCGCCTCATGAACCGCGCCGACCCAAACGCTCCTGAAGAGAAGAAGCTGCGGTTCCTGATGCGAGGAGTAAAAGAAACCATCTTCGGAGGCCTTGTGCGGAACCCGCCTATCACCGTCCAAGACTTCATCACCGAGGCTACTAACATCGAACGTGCCCTACAAGCACGCGCCTCCCACTATCAGAGACTTCCTGGCTTCGCTGCCCTCTCGCCGTACAGCAGCAACACCCCGGACATACGCGAAATCATTCGCGACGTCGTCCGGGAGGAGCTCCGGAAGCTGCTACCCGCCGCTGACCGACCGGCTTCGCTCTCCATCGCCGAGGTCGTGCGGGAAGAGGTGCAAAGAGCCGTTCAACCCGAGACTCCCATCAGCGTAGCAGTCCCCGAAGAAGCCACGCTGACTTACGCCGCAGTGGCCCGACGGCCACCGCCTCCTCCTCGCGCCTATGTCGCGCCTCCCCGACGTCAGTCTCCTGCGCCGCAGCACGACAGACGCCACGACGACCCGGTCCAGTACGCCTGCCAGGAGCCCCGCGCACCCCGGAAGACCGACGTGTGGCGAACGCCCGACCGACGCCCTCTGTGCTTCCACTGCGGGGAGGCAGACCACACTTACCGCCGATGCCCATACCGACGACTCGGGCTGCGCGGGTTCCACCCGAACGATCCGCGCCCCCGTTATGGTGAACGCCCTCGGGAGATCGACGAGTACCTGCGACGACCTCAGTCACCCGAGCCTGCGTCCCGCCGAGAGTTCCGGTCGCCGTCGCCACGACGTCCAGCTTCGCCGATGCACCGACCCCGACGTGCAAGCCTGTCACCCCTCGCTCCTCGCCGGGGAAACTAGGCGCGGCAACCCCTGGAGGTGGAGTTGCCGAAGACGACCGACGCCAAGATCCTCCACGAACGTCGGAGGGCCCCCACTCGAACGCTACCAGAGACCGAAATGACGCCCCTGCAACGGTGTCCAATAACCTAAACGTCGTCATCGACGGCCACGACGCATCAGCACTCGTGGACACCGGAGCAGACTACTCAGTCTTGAGTGGGAGGCTCTCCCGCCGCCTTCGAAAAGTCATGACGCCGTGGGATGGACCTCAAATACGAACCGCCGGAGGGCACCTCATCACGCCGGTTGGGAGATGCACTGCTCGCGTCGAGATCCACGGTGAGACGTGCCCTGTCAAGTTCGTCGTTCTGCAAGACTGTTCGAGGGACGTTATCCTCGGCATGGACTTTCTCTGCGAGTATGGCGCCGTCATCGACCTCGGAGCAAACCGGCTGACGCTACGAAGACCTGCTCCACCACCGGAGGAACCCAAAGCGACGTCATCGACGGTACGAGTCCTCGCAAACCACGTGAACCTACCGCCGCGGTCGAGTGTTTTCGTACCCGTCGGGGTCGATGAGACCTTCTGCGGGGACGTTCTGCTCGAAGGAAGCCTCCAGTTGCTTCTAGGAAGAGGGATCGGCATCGCAAGAGGCGTCGCGGAGCTCCAAGACGGACACACCGTCGCACTCGTAACGAACTTCCGACAGGAGGCCCAGCACCTTACGAAAGGCACCACCGTGGGTCACGCCGAGGAACTCCCGGACTCAGCCGCAATCGCCGGAGTATCAGAAGACCTCTCTTCGTGGCCACCCAAGACAACGCCGCCTTCGCAGTTTGACATCGACCCAACCCTGCCTACCCCACAACGACGACAACTCAGTGACCTTCTCGCCGAGTTCACTGAGTGCTTCTCCACGTCGTCAAAGGTGCGCCAAACGACCGTTGCGAAACACCGAATTGTCACTGAAGACAACGCGCTTCCTGTTCATCGGTCGCCGTACCGTGTCTCTGTGAAAGAGAGAAGTCATCCAGAAGCAGGTCCAAGAAATGCTCGATGACGACATTGTCCAGCCCTCAAGCAGCCCGTGGGCTTCACCGGTAGTCCTTGTGAAGAAGAAAGACGGGACTCTTCGGTTCTGCGTGGACTATCGCCGACTGAACGCTGTAACAAAAAGGACGTCTACCCGCTGCCACGCATCGACGACACCCTGGACCGGCTGCGCCACGCCCGATACTTTTCGTCGATGGACCTGAAGAGTGGGTACTGGCAGATCGAGGTCGACGAACGAGATCGTGAAAAGACTGCCTTCGTCACGCCGGACGGGCTGTACGAATTTAAAGTGATGCCGTTCGGACTATGCACAGCACCGGCGACGTTCCAGCGCGTAATGGACACCGTTCTTTCCGGCTTGAAATGGCAAAGTTGTCTCGTCTATCTCGACGACGTCGTGGTATTCGCCAGCGACTTTGACGAGCACCTCAGACGTTTGCGAGCCGTGCTACAGGCTATCCAGAATGCCGGACTGACACTGAAGCCGTCAAAATGTCGGTTCGCTTACGGTGAGCTCAAATTCCTGGGCCATGTCGTGAGTGCTCAAGGTGTAAGTCCTGACCCTGCAAAGACATCCGCTGTCGCCGAATTTCCGAAGCCACCAGACAAGAAAGCCGTACGAAGATTTCTTGGGCTGTGCGCATACTACAGACGTTTCGTTCGCGATTTTGCCAAAATTTCTTCACCGCTCACGCATCTGACGAAGGACGACGTGAACTTCCAGTGGGGAGAGGAGCAAGAACAAGCGTTCAACGAACTGAAGGAAAGACTCCAGTCGCCCCCTATCCTCGGACACTTCGATCCATCAGCGGAAACGGAAGTTCACACAGACGCCAGCAACGCCGGGCTAGGTGCGGTGCTCGTCCAAAGACAAGACGGAGCAGAGAGGGTGATCGCTTACGCAAGCCGTGCACTGTCCAAGGCAGAGAAAAATTACTCGACAACCGACAAGGAATGTCTCGCTGTCGTCTGGGCGTTAACCAAGTTCCGCCCATACCTGTACGGGATCCCGTTCCGCGTTGTCACGGACCACCACGCTCTCTGTTGGCTCGCCAACCTCAAGGACCCGTCAGGACGCCTCGCTCGCTGGAGCCTTAGACTGCAAGAATTCGACGTGACCATTGTGCACAAGTCTGGCCGCAAGCATAATGACGCCGATTGTTTGTCAAGGGCCCCAGTCGAATCTCCTCCCGACAGCACCGACGACGATGATGACGCCCGTTTTCTTGGAGCAATTACAGATACCGACATGGGAGCACTTCAGCGAGACGACCCCGAACTTCGCTCCGTGATTGACCACCTCGAAGGTCAAGGAAGTTCAGTTCCGCGAGTCTTGGCCCGAGACTTGCCAAGCTTCGTTCTGCGGCGAGGCGTGCTCTTCAAGAAGAACTTCGGAACGAGCAACCCTGCCTGGCTGCTCGTTGTTCCGGCCAGCCTGCGGCAAGAAATCTTTCAAGCATGCCATGACGACCCGACGGCTGGACACCTTGGCTACAGCAGGACGCTCGCCCGGATTCGTGACAAGTATTACTGGCCGAGACTCCCGAAAACAGTCCACCTGTACACACGGTCGTGCCATGAGTGCCAACGACGTAAGAGGCCTCCGACGAAGCCAGCAGGGCTCCTGCAGCCGATACCTGCACCGACTACGCCCTTCCAGCAGGTCGGAATGGATTTACTTGGGCCGTTCCCAACGTCGACGCAAGGAAATCGGTGGATCATCGTCGCGACCGATTATCTTACACGATACGCCGAGACCAAAGCTTTGCCATCGGGAACAGCGGTAGAAGTCGCCAAGTTCTTTGTCGAGTCTATTCTCCTTCGACACGGCGCACCTGAAGTGCTGATCACAGACCGCGGGTCATCCTTCATGGCACAGCTGACTCAAGAAGTTCTTCGGCTCAGTCATACCAGCCATCGACGAACAACCGCTTATCATCCGCAGACCAACGGGCTAACGGAGCGGCTCAACAAGACGATCGCCGACATGATCTCCATGTACGTCGACGTAGAGCACAAGACATGGGACGAGGTGTTGCCGTACGTCACGTTTGCGTACAACACAGCGGTGCAAGAAACCACGGGAATGACACCGTTCCAACTGGTACACGGCCGGACGGTTACCACAATGCTCGACGCCATGCTGCCTCACGTGCCGGCCGACGATGGGAACGACGATGCTCAACTGATCTCGCAACGCGCGGAAGAAGCTCGCCAACTGGCAAGAATCAAGATTCATGACCAACAGCGTGTCGACGCACGCCGCTATAACCTTCGTCGCCGGGACGTCCACTTTCAACCCGGAGACCGGGTGTGGGTGTGGACACCGATCCGCCGCCGTGGTCTGAGCGAGAAACTCCTAAAGCGCTACTTTGGACCCTACAAAGTGCTTCGTCGACTCGGGGATCTGAACTACGAGGTGATGCCCGACGGAACACGGACTTCATCACGCCGCCCTCCACGACCAGAAGTCGTCCACGTCGTGCGCATGAAGCCGTACTACGCTCGATAGGACTATGAACCTTACGTGTTCCAAATGACTCTTTAGTTTACTGTTATTTTTGTTTGCTTTGCTTTGTTTTGTTTTGTGCTGCATCGGGGCGATGCACTTTTTAAAGGGGGAGTAATGCCGCGCGCGCAGCTGGCCAAGTGGGCAGCGCGCGCGTGGCCTAACGGTTATCGCGCCTGCCTACCACGCGAAAGGCCAGGGTTCGATTCCTGGGAGCGACGTGTATTTTGTTTATTCCTGCAATTTGGTGTTCCGGAAAATTCGAGAATCCTGTTGCTTGTTCGAGGTCAGAATGTTCTACGCGTCGAACCTTCTACGCCGATTATTCCAGAAGCCCGCGCGTGTACATAAGGGGTTTCGCGTGGCGAGCCAGAGTCAGTTTCGCCTCAGCGTTCGATCCTGCTGCTTCGCCGCCTTCGACGCCCGCGACGCTCTGTTGTTATCTTCCTGTTTCCCTTTTATTTTTGGGCACAAGTTCGCCCCATTAAACGTTTCAGTTTTCAAGTTATTCTTTTGTTTCCTCGCCTGTCCATTCGTGCCAATATGCTAGCTCGGCGCACAATAGTACATAAAGCACAACGTCAATCAAACCAACCTATATTTTTACTGCTGTTGTTGTTTCTTTCTTAAAACTGTAAATTAGTAAAGACGATCGGCAAGCAGGGCGACTGGCCGCCGCCATGTCTCTGGTCCTGCGGGCACTCCCGTCCAATATCAAGCTCGTCAAAGCTACGTTCACGCGCAGGCTGCCTCTTGCACGTACGGGGAACCAGCCGTAGTTAAAACGATGGATTCAGTTCTCTCCACAAATGATGTGGATGCGGTTCCTTCCACGAGTGGTAGGGATGTGGTTCTTTCCACGAGTGGTATGGATGACCGAGTATCCAAGGGCGTCGACGTACTCTGACGGGCAGAGTACAAAAAAGGGGAAAAATTACAGGAAGATTCAGTTGGTGGATTCTTAGGGAAACCGTTAGCACGACCCTTGGAAAACGCCACATACGTCCCCCTTCGGGAAACGCTAACACTGACCCCGTAACGAGGCCAAAAAGAAGCAGCAAAAATAGAGGCAAAGAGAAAGCCAAAAAGATAAAAGTGACGGGGTCAGCGTTAGCGTTTCCCAAAGGGGGACGCATGTGGCGTTTCCAAGGGTCATGCTAACGCATTCCCTAAGAATCCACCAATGGATCTTTCTGTAATTGTATTTCCAGACATTGAATGGAGCATGTTTTTTTGTTGCTTTCCAATATGTGCTTAGCCTAAACCCCTGGGACACATTTAAATTCACCCGCTCGTGTTCATTGGGGAAATTTCGCTACCCAACCCTGCGTTTGAGGGATGCACGAGAGTATTGATTTCTTTTGAAGGTTTAATCTGGAGACGTAATGAAGGCCGCACCGTCATTAAATATTCTCCTTAAAACGCTGGATATTTTTTTTACTTTAATAAAGTTTTAAAATATGACCGTTTTTACCTTTATAAATAAATTTTGAGGCAATTTTAAAATTAAAAAAAAATGCTAATAAATATGGTTGCACGTTTTAGAAATGTCTCAGAATGTACACTTGGGCTGGTTGGTTCTTTTCTGAATGAAAGCGCGGATGGACAGGGGTTAAGTGAAGAAGGTAACGACAAGACAACGATCCGTGCTGTTGTTACCTCCTTCACGTTGCCCCCTTCCCTTCCGGGGCTTCTATCCAGTTAGAGATGTCTTCTATCCTAATTTTAAGACTGTGACAAGATCACTATGTTCTATGATTTGCGTATTTTCGAATTTGCGTATATAAATATGACAGGGCAGAAGTTGTTTTTCTACATTTATTTTGGATTAGTTTAACGAGATAGCGACGACAGCACCAGATGCTCCCAGCCAGAGCATTGGTTGTTGTTGTTGTATTCTCGAGCTTGCACTGAACGACGGCTCACGGGAAGCGTCGTTTAACGGACACTGCCGAGATCAGCTTGGCCGGTCAATGATCTACGTGCGCTTTTTGTCAGCTGCACCACACCAAAAATAGGACTAATGAAAAGCGACGAATACATGACGTTGTGATGCCATGATAACGTGCAACGGTTCGCCGCCGCGCGACGCGCTTTCACTTTTACATATAGAGTGACCACGGTGGATGCCACGACATAAGCAGCCAATCCAGCGATGAGAACGTCCTACGTCACCTTGCGCTCCGCGTGTCCATAGGTCAAGCCGAATAGTCCCGTGCCCCCAGTAAAGTCCCTTGGTGTATTTATTTGTCGTGCAAGTCGCATCAAACCATCATAGAAATACGGCAACGCACAGAGCCCTTTGAAAAATAAAAAGAATGGAAATAAGTTTCAATTCTACTTGTAAATAACCCTTGAGTATTAAAGAACACATGCAAAAGGAAAAAAACATTTTTTTGAACAGCTTAGATGGGAAAAGGATGTCAAAAAGCGATTTTACAACGAATAAACAAAATTTTTAGAGCTATATTTACGGCGCTATACGAATTTGTAGTTGGCGCCCGCGGGCGCCGCGGAAAAGGGGCCCTTATTTATCACGTGGTGCTTGCGCTCTTTCGGAAGATTCCTATGGCCTCTAAAAGTAACTTATTCATCTTTGAAGTATAACAAAAAAACTAAGACTAATAAGTAACTTTTAGAGCCCTAAATAAAATTTTTGAAAAAGCGCAAGCAGACGTGATAGACCCGTGCGCCGGTCAGATGACGGCGGCGGCGCCACGCGAAGCAGACGAACTTGTGCGGCGGCGGCGACGGCGGCGCGGAGAAACGCGTGGAAGTGGCGTCGCACTCGCACAACGCTCAGCGTGCGGCTGCGGCGTGACATTGCGGCGGCGGGGACGCAGCGCGGCGGCGCGCGGGCCTACCACGTGACCAACGGCGGCTCCCGCGGGCGCAAACTACAAATTAGTTTTGCGCCGTAAATATAGCTCTAAATTTATTTTTCTTCGTTGTAAATTCGTTTTATAATGTTCTTTTTCCATCTAGCCTGTATTAAAAAAATACTTTTGCATTTGTCTTTTTAAGGTTTCACAAAATATTGGCCATTGCGTTTCAAGTGATTTTGGCAATTTAGTTCCAGATTCATTTCAGTGGTCATGTTTCAATTGAATTTGAATAAAATATTAGTGGCTGTCTTTATAAAATGTTTTGCAACTGCGTTAAAAATATTTTGCAATTCGTTGGGATATTTTATCTTATAAACCTTGAAACGTGGAACAAGGAGGAAACGAAGTATATGAATAAAACGAACACAAACATCATAAAGCACTCACGACGCTGGCCCCTTCACTTTTTCTTTTGGCCTTCTCTTTTGCTTCCTCTATTTTTTTATATTTTTTTTGCTGCCTTTTTTGGCTTCGTTACGGTGTCAGTGTTAGCATTTCCCAAAGGATGACGTCTGCGGCGTTCCACAAGGGTCATGCTAACAGATTCCCCTAGAATCCACCAATAGATCTTCCTGTAATTTTTTCCACCCTTTTTTGTACTCTGCCTGTCAGAGTATGTCGACACCTTTGGGTATACGGTCATCCATATCACTCATGAAAAGAGCCACATTCATACCACTCGTGGAAGGAACCGCATCTATATCACTGCTGGAGCGAAAAGCATCCATCGTTTTAACTACACACACATATCACAGCCCACGCACCGCTACTACAGAAAACCAGAGGAAAGAACAACCGGCAAGAGCAGAGCGGCAACTGAGCACGCACACATTCCGCGTCGCGGCGCAACAAGGCCGTAGTGCTGAATGAAATGGCGTCATCAGAGAAGGCACACGCTGCGCACAGATTGGACACGACGATTGCGTCGACGTTCGGCTCAAACTTGGCTCAAAGCCGAGCGCTGATGCAGCACTTGTTTCCAATCTGTGTCCAGCGATGGTCTTCTCTGATTAAGCCATCTCATTCAGTACTATGGCTTTGCTATCTAGGAGGTGTTGCGCAGCGCCTCCCCCTTTTGGCTTCGCGCCAGCTGTGCATGTGACTGACGAAAACGAAAGGGCTCGTTTTGACAAAAACCATGGTGGTGTCTGTCAGTTTGTCAGCGCAGGGAACAGAGGAAGGTTGACACGTGCTCACTTCAGCGCTTCAGACCAATGGGAGCGTCGCACGCGACAACTGACAAACGAAAGACACCGTCGGGTTTTTGTCAAAACGAGCGTTCTAATGCTAACGCATTAAAAAATTTGGATTTCTTTTGGCTCCCCCTCGCACAGTGATGTCACGGCACCGAGCTCCGATTAAAAGAATCGTAGGTAGACACAAAGGCTAGCTACCTTTGTCTCTTTTTACTCTATTCCTCCAATCAAAGTGAGCAAGGTGGTTGTCTGTTCTTCGTGCATAGGAAGCAGCAAGGTCAAAGATTCGGGCGCCGAACGACGGCGTCGTTTGCTAGTCCTTGCTAGCAATGGCTGTCTAACTTTTTCTACGGCTTTCGGAAACCCTCCAGTTCATTACGAACGATGACTTAGCCTTTGAGAACGGGGAGAGGCAATACCTCGAAAGGTATTGCCTATATGTTTTGTTAACTAACAACAACCGGACGCGCAATGCCGAACGAGGAACTCATGGCCGATACGTCGTCTGTCCACACTGTCGATGAACGAACAGTGCGGATACGTACCAGAGTGTTAACGCACCGCAGCTCGGAGAATGTGGAGCGAAAGGTCTCGCTGCAATACCTGCAGGGATACAGGGTTCAATACACACCCCTGCCCGTTCCAATGTGGATATATTGCAGCGTGCGTGGCCGTGAGGAAACACTTCTACGTACTTCTCGAAGATTCGTGTTTATTCTTACCCGAGTGTAATAGATAAGGATGCCAAAATGGCCATGCCAAGTCAGTACGTGTCCCGAATGTTCGAAACTCGAGACATTCTAGGCCAAATGTTCGAAATGCTGAAGACCCAGCGCTGTCTTACCGAGTCACTCTCCTACGACGACAAACTCTCACACACTTGCGCTAGCCAGCCGTCACGTCCACACCGCGACGCTCGCTGCTTCCGCCTTCGACGCTCGCTGCTGTTTTTTCGGTGCTCCTTCCTTCTTTTGTTTCTTGCACATGTTTGAAGCTTAAACATTTATTTTCAGTTTTAAGCTTGTTGACCTTTTTCATCCGCGACAATATGTGGGTGAGCGTTATCGTACCGGCGTGCGGTCGTGTAGGTGATACATGTCAAAAGACCGCGAGCTAGCAGATGGTACTGCACTAGCTGTATTTCTACCCTACACCATTGGGACTCACTAACTTCCAGCTCTGTTTACGTACACACAACGACTTTTAGGAGAAAGCAGATGCGGGGGCGGAGCTTCGTCGCAGACGCGAAGGACGCGTTGTCTAGTTGCACTCAAGTTTCACCCGTCCACTGGCTCTCTTGGTTACTTCAGTCTCTCCCATACCCTCTACGACCCTGTACTGAACGAAAACCGGGCGCCCAGAAGAGCTGCCACTCTGGGGCTACCTGACTTCGAGTTCTCCGAATACCTGCTTGGACCACCTTTGTAGCGCTTTCGTCGGTATCCTGCATACATTCTGAGGTCAGTTGCCGTCTTCGCGAGTTGAGGCTCGCAAGTGTAGAGCTTGTTCAGGTGCAAACGGTTCCTCTCCAGGGATCAACACCTTACCTTCAGGAAGCAGTTTCATTTAACTATGTGTGGGTCAGGCTCTTTCGAAGTTCACGCGGGTATACTCCGTTTCACTGAGGTTTGACCGGCGCAAACGCTACGGCAAGATGGAGTCAATCAAGCAGAGCCATGGTGCATCGTCAAGGCGCTTGTTTTAGTTCAGAGTTTTATTATCGACAGCTTCATGCTCACAAAAAAGCACAGAATCACGGCGCCTTCACTGTGCGCAAGGAGGTAATCATGGGCAGGAGGTGGCGTACATAATCTCCATACATGGAGCGAAGTGTAACCGAAGTAGGCGTTGCCACGAAATGTCTCCACTGTCTCTCTGCCAATGAGACGATCATTCTCTGTGTCTTTTTTTCTTTTCCTACGCTTCCTATCTTTGACCACGGTGTGGGGTAATTTTCATCGTAATCAGGAACCTCAGTTAGTGAACGTCGCCCTGAAAATATCGGACAAACAACTGCGTTGCCGTGGTTGTTTACCTCATATTTACACGGCGGCATCCACTGAATCGGCGTCAAACAGGTGAGATTTTGGGCCCAACACTTGCCTGACCAGTGGAAAGCCGGCGTGTAGCGTACGTTCTCGACACCGCGCCGGGTGCGTTGTATAGAGCGAGTCGTCATAGTGCGTCTTCAGAAAGCGAGCGAGTCATTCGTCGCACGCCCGAACGCTGAGAATGGCACCGGGAGTTGAGAAAGCCGTGCAAGTCCTGCTTCCATCAGGTGTTAGTTTCTCTTCGCGCTGATGAGAATGCGTGTTCTAATCGAAACTTCTCTTGGTGCGCCGATCGTATCCACTTTTGGTGCACCGAAGCAGACCGCAGGCACGGAGCAGACGATGGGAGCTGCCCCGTAAGTGTGACGTCACTGCTCCAAACCAACCATTGCACGTTACGGACGAATACATGGGACTGGATTTTGCTCGGAAAGAAAAGAATAGATACAGAAAACCGAGATTTCACACTTAACACGACAGAAGATTGCCGAGAATCCAGTGTTTCGGAAATATCTGCGAGACAACTTCCGGTCCTCGAGACGTTTCGAGATGCCTCCTGCCACTGCCTCCTGCAGACGACGAACGCACGACGAACGCGCACGGAATGACTGAAGTGTGCCGTCTGCAAAAGTTTGAATCATTTGCTTAATGATACGATTTTGATTTTGAATTTATTGGGGACATGGGAGGCCTAAGAAAACTGATCAGGTTTATAAAAACAAATTGTATTTACCTGCGATGCGGGATACTGATTGACGAAGATCATCACACGCCTGGAGATCTGCGAAAAACAGAGCGAGAAAAGCATCTGTTTAGAAAAGGACATCAAAGCAGCGTATAGATTAACTCATGTTTACAAACAAACCGGAGCGCCCCTAACGGACGCCACCGGCGCCGCGCATGCGCAATGGAGTGTGGGCAAGAAGCTCGCCTTCGCCCATAAACAAACCATTGAAATGCGACCCTGTCGGCGTCGGTGTGAGTACCCACGCTCTTTTTCGCGTTAGAATTGTTGGTTCTACGTCCTTCAAACAATGTATCACTACTTTAACGGCCTAAGTGAAATCAACGAGGCTCGTTACACCGCAAAACTTCGCGTGAATAATGTGACATGCGGCGATTCATTCCGCGTCGAAAACGCAGAATGGACGTTAAGGCCTGATTCGCATGATGAGGTTCTGCTTGCTATTTTCAGTCATGACGTCGCTCGGGCTGCAAAAGCGTGAACCAACTTTACTAAACCACTCAGTTGGGAAACTGCCATAGAGACTGCTCCGAAAAAGTGGCCCCGATCTGTCCTCGCGAACCGAGCTAATGGCGAACACAACGCCGCCATTTCTCCCGCAGCGGCCACTCGAGGAACCGCACCGTTACTTCTATTTTGGCTTTCATCGGCCATTTCGGCGCCGAAACAGATACAGTGGAAGAGGTTACAGGGTGCTACCCCCGTCTCCCAAGCGGACGCGCCGCGTCATGTTACCGAAGTTAAAATGCACCTAGGTCGGGACGCGCTACCTGAAAGCACCGCTGAGGCATGGTTGTATAAAAACAATATTAATTGTGCCGCAAAACCTTGCAAACTAAAGATTTTAAAAACATCACGCGCCCTTCATTTTGCATTAAACTCCAATAAATTTCATACAAAAAGAGTCATTTCTCGTTTGTTTTTACGCAAAAACATGCTTTCTAAAAGCTCAAGGTGACCACAGTACAGACAAATGATAAAGAGTGGCGCTGTTGTCGTATTTAGCTCGGTCTCGGTGGACGCCAGCGGCCCAGGTTTCGACGGCGAGTTTCCCAACTGAGTGCTTTAGTAACGTTGGCGTGAACCGTAGCTGAGATGTCGATGTCGATACTGAAAATCACAAGTAGAATCGCACCAAGTAAATCAGGTATAACAAGTCGGTGATGGCCACTGGTAACGCTTATCAACATCTCATTGTATCTACTGTTTACACCGAGCCTACTTACCCCAACCAACCTTCAAACTTAGAAGTCTTTTGAGGCCTGCACTTACTTCTTAACGCAATTACAGGGCCAACGTTTGGTCTACGGGCCGCTGTGCAACGGTGTGCATCAGACTAGTTCATTTACCTTTTCATCGGAATACTGGTGAACGATGTCCAAGTACGTCCCGATTTTCGGCCTCTGATGTGGAGGTCTGGAAAGGTGGTCAAAATCATACGGGACGTACATTCAATCCTCGTCGTCGCTGCATGCTATTCGAGTCGCTGCTTCTGGAGTAGCTGCTCAAGCAATTTGATGACGAACTGTCACCGAGCAGCAGCAGCAGTAAAGTGGGCGGTACTTCGCGAGCGGCCTTTACGAATTCTTCTGAGGCGAGATGCTCGGCGAGAAAGGAATTCACTAGGCGCACCAGTGTTGGACAAAATACGATAAAAGTATTTAAGTTACTAAATACCTGCTTCATAAAGTATTTAAAATACTACTCAAGTTACTTTCACTATAGGGTATCTTGAGTAGGATACAAATAGTTAGAAATGTAATTCAAGTACTGTTGAAGATACTTCCGGATTGCGTAATTTGAATCGACGTCAGGGACAACAATTATACAGTCGCGCAAATCTGGTCTACCAGAATGGTTTATTAGCACGCAACAACATAAAACGGAAAAAAAAGTGTCGTAGAGCTATTTTATGCAGTCCATTTATAAAGAGCAGGATATTGTCACGAATGACAAATGATGAGGCGGCGAATAACTGAAGAAGGCTAAACGTTTAATGGGGCGAACTTGCGCCCAAAACAATAAAGAAAGGCTAACGTTGCAGGCGTAGATGTCGGCGAAATAGCAGGATCGAGCCCTAAGTAAGACTGACTCCGTACCACCACTCGGAGCACCTTTTGTACCCGCGTTGGTTTCTGGAAGATTCGGCGTAGAACGTTCGGCGCGTAGAACATTCGTAACTCGATCAAACGACAAGGTTCTCGAACCTACGAGAATGTCAAGTAAAAAGAATAAATAAAAGAGGACTACACGTTCCCTGGAATCGAACCCGGAGCCTCCGCGCGAGAGCCTAGCAATGAGGCAAAACCTGTTGTAAAGCTTTATTATGGGATTTTGTCATCGGCTTTATATGTGCTGAGACGATAGAAAAAGATGATGGGTACATAAATTAAAAAAACGCCATGCTTACAGAAAAAAATATTTACTTTTTTATCAATCGATTTTTAACCTCACGTTGAGCCCCCGTGCATTTGTTCATAACAACGGCCCTAGCAACAGTTTGTTATGAGCAGAGCGCCATGTTGCGACGTCATCAGTTACGGGGTTCAATTTAAAGGATCTCTACTGCAGTCGGCGCCAGCAAACGTGCCGAAAGAAAATAAGACTATGCATTTTCGGCGCTGCTTGAATTTTTCCAACTCATCATAGCGCAGGCTGCCGTCAGACCTGAAGTAAAACAGAGGCCTGTTTTTCTCGGTCAGGGGCGCTGTAGCGTCCACGAGACGCGACTACAAAATGTGCGCTTTTGCGAGCGTCCGCGAGTCGCGACCATTGAATGCTGGCGCGAAGCGGCGTCCTGGCGTCCCATCATGCACCATACACGGGCTTGTATACCATATATCCGTTACAAAAGTGCTCAATGAGTTTCATTTGACTTTCTTCTTTATTCCTATAGAATCAATTGAACCTCTACATAAACTCAACGTCTAATATGAGTTTGATCGTAAGAAACCCAATACCGATTCCATTGAATCTACTCATTATGACATTAAACTGCAATATGAGTTTGGTCATTAATAACTCAATATATATTCTTTCAAATTTACTCATTAAGAATGCAATTGAGTTTATTCATTAAGAATGCAATGTTCTTAATTATTTTGTATTTACTGATTAACAATACAATTGAGTTTGCTCATAATGAACTCAATATATATTCTAATAAATTTACTCATTAGGAATGCAACTGAGTTTGTTCATTAAGAACTCGTTATAGATATTTTTTTAAATATACTCATTAAGAATGCAATCGAGTTTACATCTGAGAGACAGGTCACCCGTTGAGGCGTTACCAACTTCAAGGCTGTCTAAACATACAAGAAAGACAATTACTATTTTGATGGCAGCAACGCTGCTGAGATGCAGAACACGACGAACTGCTTCCAGATAACAGGAAGATGCTTCTTGAATCGGTGGATGCTATGCAATGGACGTGGAATCGAAAACCAGTTGTATGAAAAGCGGCTTAATAATGGCATTGATGAACATCGAAGACTCTTTCGGGTGCCTCGGACAACATGCGCAACAGCGCAAGCGACCACAAGTTAGGCGACCGCGATGCCACCGCCGGCATCTCGCTGAGCGAAATCTGTAAAGTTGCCAGACACGCCAACAAAATATCGCCAATTGCAAAGAGATCCCACACCGAGGCGGGGAGCGTTTGTGCAACCCGAGCATAACCTCCCCATCCGCTTGAAATCTCTACGTCAGCGCGGCTCTGCGCAAAAGCGTGACCTTGTTACCAGGTGATGCGCATCCCGGAGCATATATAGTGAGGGATTTCTCCCCAGTGTGATAACCCCTTTAATGGATATGCCTAAAGCCTTTCTCAAATACTATTCTGGGTCCATTGGCTAGCACCTCTGCTCTATATATATCCTTAGAATCACCGTATACGTAGGAAAAGACCAGAAGCAACCTAACAAGAATCATGTCTACTCCGCAGGTACTTCCGACCACAACGACTTTCGACCACTATGGACTGTCAGCGCCGAGTTCCCCTCTCTCAATTCGTCGATGGCATCAGATACTCTCCTCTCGTCCCTCCCGCTATGGCCCGCAAGGCTCTCATCCACAGACCGGGCGACGGAGACATAATCGTCGTGACCTACCCCAAGAGCGGGACCCACTGGGCGCTGCACATCATCCAACTCATCCTAGGTCGGGGACAGGGCGCGACCAGCTTTCCCGACTTAGTCAGACGATCTCCCCACTTGGAAAACCACGGTCCGGAGGCCCTAGAAGAGCATGCCGTTGCCAAGGATAATGGGGACCCATCTAAAATTGCTCCTGCAGAACTTCAACGACAGGGCAAAGTACGTGTACATCGCTCGGAATCCGTGGGACACGTGTGTGTCGCTCTACCATTTCATGCGGGGCATAGCCAAGTTCCAGTTCGAAGACGGCACGTTCGACGACTTCTTCGAGGCCTTTGTGACGGGTGACCTATGCTACGGGGACTACTTCGATCACGTGCTCCACGGGTACGCCCGCAAGGACGACCCGAACGTATTTTTCTTCACGTACGAGCAACTGAAAGCGGATACCCCGGGAATGATCCTGAAACTCGCCAATTTTCTGGGTGAAGAGTACGGACAGATGCTCGAGGGCGACCGAGAGATGTTTCGGGAGATCTTGAACAAAAGCAGCTTCGACTTCATGAGCCGCGTCCTGGAGCCGGGAGCACAGGTGTTCTCAGGGCTCTTCGGTGGTCTGTCCACACCTCTGGGCAGGGGCAACAATGCCACGTCAGAGAGGGATGAAGAGAATGACTTCAAGTTCTTTCGGAAAGGAAAAGTGAATGACTGGAAGGAGTTTTTTACACCGGGGCAAATCCAACGCATGCAAGCCAGGATTGACGAGATGACTTTGGGCACAGATCTCATGCAGCTATGGTATGAGAAATAAAATAAAGTGGTATTTTGTTGCCTATCTGCGCCTTTTTCACCTGCGTTGATTCGCTCTACACTCTTAGGGAAAAAGGGTCTATATAGTCCTCCCCAAAGAGAGGAACGCTCTTGTAACCTATGTCCTAACCTCCCCTCTCATCTTCCTCCTCTCCCCTCCTCCGCCTTTTCCTTTTTGAGCGCAGCTCTTAGGCGCCCGTTTCCGGCTTGAGCGGCGTCGCCGTCGCCGTCGGCGTAACCGCGCCTTGCATTATGGGACGTTTCCCATAATGACGTCACGAAGGTCACGACTCGAGTGATGTCACGAGGGTCACGAGTGACGTCACGAGGGAGGGGAGGAGTAGGAGGGGAGGAAAATGAGATTAGGAGGAGGGATGATGTGGATTGAGGAGGAAGAGAGGGAGGAGGGGGAGAGAGAGGAGGAGGAGGGGACTAGCTACACCTCCTAGAAAGAAGGCCATAGCGCTCAGAGTGGTTATGTCACAATGTCGGAGGAGGAAGGCTATGACGCAACTACGTGAAAAAATATCAGGTATCGACATGAAAAAAATTTTTCTTGGCGAGCGCTGCGGTGGTGTTCGTGTGCGTTTATCCGACATTAATATACGTTTTAAAAGCGCAGTCTTGTACAATTTATTATATATATGTAATATAAATGCAATATGCACCGCATTACCAAGGTTGAAAGTGACAAATTTATATTTATGATTATCCCCGTAACCGCGGGACTACGTGCAGTCCCGCAGCCCCCCAGTGCCCACACTTTTTGAATGAACCGGCCCGGTGCGACATTTGCTTCCCTCATACGGGTTCCGATTCTGGTAAATTTACGTTGTGTGTGAGCTGCTGACTGTAGGGAACGCTGAGACACTTCAGAAGGGAAGGAAACCGAAAAAAAAGTCCAGTCATCACCGCAGGGAGCGCACAAAAGCAAGAGATGTGTCGACAGCGTTAAGCCTTTCGTCGCCTCCGCTGTCGTGTGTGGTTCTTTTGAGACTTGTTTCCTTCTTACCGTCGTTTCTCTGTCGTCACCGCAGTCTCGGGTAGTTTTTTTTTTGTGTTCGCTTGATACTACGGCATTCACATGGATACGCGGAACAAGTCCTGCTACGGTTTGAGTCAGTGTTGGGTAAAGTACATCTAAAAGGTACTTCAAGTAATGTACAAAGTAAGTGATACGTGATGTACTTTAAGTAAAGTAGTAAGTACACTGTTTGCAATGTACTTGAAGTAAAGTACTATAATTACAATGTACCTTAAAAGTAAAGTACAAGTATTTTAACACAATATTTCATGATTTCCTTTAATTCCCCTATACAGCGATTTTTAACTGGTATGCATTGCCCTGGGCCGGTTTGCTCACCTTGCGGCCGCGGCTGCGGCTGCGGCCAAGAGGGATTTTTATGTCACGTGACCATCTTCATGGGGACAACGAAGTACCTAGCGTCCCGGCCTAATGGCGGAAAAATCCGTAGCGCTTCAAGCACAAAAGCCTAATTTCGCTCGCAGAAACTGTCTGCAGGGACTTTCAACTGGAGTCCAATTGACCGCCCCTTTATACTGGAGAAGCGGCAGGTAAAGTTACGGCCAGGGAGGGTAAATATGAGGCAAAATAAAGAAAAAACCACGCGAGATAAAAGCGGTGGCAGTATATTTATATACCTTCGCCAGCGCCGGCGGCTAGCGCCTCCTCTTGTGGTCGAGAGGTTGAGAGTGCCGGCACTTGCCGTCGCGGCGTGAAAGTCCCGGGTTCAAATCGCGCCAGAAACTCTCTTTTTTTTCTGCTTGTATTTGACTGCATTCTCACTAAGAATGTACACAAGGCCGTATGAGCTTTATAAAATTATTGGGCGGGTACTTCTGACTCACCAGTTCGTTGTTCTTGACCTCGGAAGAGCGCATACATGTCTCTGGCTTTCTTTACCAACTTCCGCCATGCCTCCTGCGGCTGCCGTGCACTCCGCGGAAGGCTTATGTCGTTGACAATATCTTCCCATGCCTGTCTCTTCGTTCGCCAGGTAACTGTGCTGCTGAATTTCTCTAGAATTTGTTGTTTTCGTTCTCCAATTGCTAATTAATTCCATTTGTTGATCCAAAGTCATTTTAGGTGTTTGCGTTCGAGAGATGGTTTGCGATGTCGACGCCTGACTCATTTTTGCATTCGGTTGTGATCGTCTGCTATCCATACTAAAATTCAACACGTAATGTGTTAATATTGCAAAACGATTGCCACAGCGAGATGTAAAGAGTAAAAATATAACATTTATCACATTCCATGCAAGTAAAAGTATAATATCTTTTATTTCGGTTTTACGACTTTCTCAGACGTTTGACTTGTTGCCTTGCCTGTAGGATTTCGCTCAATCAATGCATCCACGGCTGCTATTTTTTTCGTGTGCGTTTATTTCGTAGAATCTTTTTTTTTTAATTGACACGACTGCAGTGTGTATTAGTACTAAATAGGCGCCTCCTGTTATTGAAAAGAGTCGTAGCAAGAGCGTTGTATATTTAAAAACACATAAAATAGTAGTTGCTGGGAAAGGATGCTTGTTTCGGCCCCGTTTGTGTGAAAGTCATAACGATGCTGTAATCTTGGTGTCCTTTTAATGAACATTATGAAACGTTCGTATTTGCGCGTTAACTTGGCTTCATCTTGGTTTCCTTTTAATGAACATTATGAAACGATTGTAGAAGCGCGTTAACTTGGCTTACCGTAACCTTTTTTTTCCCGGTTTGTCAGCCGAACAAGTGGGGCAAGCAGTAAAAATCGTGTAAGGCGCAGTAGTCCTAGTGGATGATTAGTAAAAAACGATAACACTTAAAAAACAAAACACACTCGCAGAATAAAAAAAAAGTTTCCGTCGAGATTTGAACCCTTGAGCTTTGAGCGACGGCAAGTCCCGGCGCTCAAACCGCTCGACTGCTGCAGACGCTGTTCGGACCGGCGCTGGCACAGATATATAAATACACAACCACAGCTTTCGTTTTGCGTGAGTTTTTCTTTATTTTGGCTTATATTTACCTTCCCTGGCCGTAACTTTACCTGCCGCTCCTAAAGTATGATGGGGCGGTTAATTGAACTTCAGTTGAAAGCCTCTGCAGTCAGTTTCTGCGAGCGAAATTAGACTTTTGTACTCGAAGCGGCACGGACTTCTCTGCCATTAGGGCAAGGACGCTAGGTACTTCCTTGTCCCCATGGAGCTGGTCACGTGACATAAAAATCCCTCTTGGCCGCAGCCGCAGCCGCGGCCGCAAGGTGAGCAAACCGGCCCAGGGGTAATCAGGTGTGCATGGCCTATTTTCAAAAAACAGCGGCAAATATTTGATAAAGTCAAGTGGCCACAGAGTAGTTTTCTTCAAAAATGGAGCCAAATTCAGAAGTCCCTCTTCTGAATTTGGCGCCCTTTGCACTGGATTGTTGCACCGAAGGGGGTTAAATGTACTAGGAGAGAGTATGACGTCAGCCCCGTAGCTTCCACAAGCAATCCTCTCCTAGAAGAGTATCCTCTCTTTAATAAAAAAAACAGTGAGTTTGAAAGCGAGCTGGTGATAATTAATCATAATGTGACACCTGAGATTGGAGTGGAAAAAAAATTAATTAACTTTCAAGTCGAAGGAAAAGACAAAAGAGAATGTCTCGAAACATTATGACGTTCTCCTCTGTTGTCTTTTTCTTCGACTTGGAAGTTTAATCGTTCCGCACCACAGTTTCAGGTGCTAGGTTATAATTATTTTGCTCTCATAATATTTGAAGCCTCCTCGCTTACCAACCGAGAAGTAGCGAGAGTTCGAAGAGCTACTGGAAAGCCACCCCCAGAACAAGCGGAGCTATGCCTCGGCTGCTCACGTTTCTGGTGAAAGTATATACAATATCCTCACAGTAATTCTTCGGAGTTGACAAAGCATCATTTTGTGATACAAATTTAACAAAATCAAATTTCGGGAATGTACTTTGAAGTTGGGAATTGTACTTTGCTCGGAAAGTACCCGAAAAAAATACTTCAAGTAAAGTACAAGTACATACTCAGAGAATGCACTTCAAGTACAAGTTTCCTAAACCTACTTGAAGTAGTACTTTAAGTACCATGTACTTGAAGTACTTCCCAACACTGGTTTGAGTGACATGTGTGGCAAGTAGTGAACAATGACACTGGCCGATTATCGATAGACCTCTCTCTCGACAGAGAGAGACTTCTTGGAGTTCGTGTTCAAATTTTTTCGTGGCGGATATTGCGGGACGTATAAATACAATCGACAGGTAAGAACCAACTTATTTACGGGCTTTCTTGGTCATGTAGGACGCGTATAAAGCGCTGTAATAGATTTTTTTTTTAAATCTCGTCATGGAATGGAATCTTGTTCTTCGTCATTATCCGTGTGCTGTTGCGTCAACATATGTAAATATGTGTGGTAATGTTCTAGTTTTTACTGGAAGGTGAATAACAAGGATGTGTGATTATTGAAAATGCGTTGTTTGTGTTTATGTGTTTATTTATAATAATGTTATTTTATTGCCTTTACCGCGTTTGTACTAGAACCTTAAGTGTATTAAGGTAATAGTATTATTGTATACAAAATAAGTTATATTTTGTTCTAAGGCAGCTCGAGCCCATAGGGAGAAGTAAATTAGTTGACCCTAAATAGTAAGTTTAGTACCCCTGCCACAAGGAAAAGTTAATATATTTTCATTAAATGATATGGGATTTAGTCAACTCGCGGTCTTGAGTGATTATACATGCGTTGCAAGCTGATTTGTTTACCCCATAATGTCATTCGATCCCAATTACATTAATTTTGCGATGTGGCCGGGGTATAATGCTCGAATTCAGTGTCTGCACGCGATAACATCGCTTACATGATAGTAAGTGACACTTGTCTAGCCGTGTCTGCGTTGACAACGTCTACCCGATTTTTAACTGTGATATGTATTGCTGTGTCCAATCACTGTGTGTCTCGCCATTTTGTCGAAGTATTTCTGTATAAAATATGCATTCCTACAGCAATAGCTGCGTGACTCAATTTTTTCGACTTAAAACAATCACATTTTTCTGTAGACGTCATATGCGCAAACCTCGTGCCATATCGTACCGATTATTTAGCGGTGTAATATTTTGCCCGTGTAATAAAATGTTTTCTAGACCCATTGCTATGCGAAGCTTTCATTTTAGCTAATGAGGCACGCTTATGTGACTAAAAGCGCCGTTACGACGGTCGATCCACGTTCGTTGCCTTCGCTTCGACGCGCCCCCGATGGCTTTCCTTTGCGACGTCACGAGAAGAGCGCTACGGCCTTAGTTTCTAGGAGGTGTTGGGAGGAGGAGGGGCATACTTTCCTCTCCGTAACCTACCTCCTCCTCCTCAAGAGCTGCACTCTAATTCGGAAGTACAGGAAATTGTAAACGTCTTTCATTTTCTTCATCCTCCTCTCCCCTCCTCTTCCTTTCCTCCTCGTCCTGGGCACCCTCCCCGCCTACTCCTGCGTACCCTCGCCTCCTCCTCACTCGTACCCTCCCCTCCTCCTCATCTAAACCCTCCTCTCCTCCCACAGTTTCCCCACTAAATTTAGTAGAACACCAATTCAGCTCTACACCAATTCAGTTTCCTCGCTAAATTTAGCGGGGAAAACGACGTCACTTGAGTTGGTGTCACGTCACCTATGATCAAATTCAGTTTCTCCGCTAGATTTAGCGGGAAAATTAACGTCACGTGACTTCAACAGCAATTCCATTCCCCGCTAAATTTAGCGGGGAATCGAATTGCTGTTGAGGTCACGCGACGTCAATTTCCCGCTAAAGTTAGCGCGGTTAGCGCCGACGCGGCGGAACACGGAAACGGGCGCCTAAATGCCCGCTCACACACTTGCGACTTCTTAGAACCGAGCGCCTTGAAACCTCTTAAAATCTCTTACGACAAAATGACAGACTGGCACCACCTATCGGGTAGCAGTGGAACACTGGGCGGTCCCGTATATTTCCAATTTCTTTTGCGCACCATTCTTTCTTTCTTGGCTTGATAAAATATTGTCAATGTTATAAACAAACACTTCCCATAAGTAGTACGTACATTTGACATCGCGAAAACAACCAAACCTTCGCTCTAGTGAAATGCCGTTCCAGGGTCACGGCACAGATCGCATCAGCATGTCAGCGTGCTCTCCCGTCGTAAGAGATTCTGAAAGGTTTCTAGTTGCTCGCTTCTAAGGAGACGGGCCTTAAGAGCTGCGCTTTAAAACGACAGTGCAGTCGAGACGTTCTGTATGTTTGGACTGGGAGACGGAATTGCAGGCGGCCTTCGCTTCCGCTGAAGCGCAACCAACTCAACAATGTTCATCAAACAACGCGCGCGACAGCTCGAAAGACGAAACCGAAAGGAGATGAGGCGGGAAGGTGGAACTTTTCTTTCATCTGCCCGGAGCCTGAACAAGGAGAAAAAACGTCGCGTTCCTCCTTCTTCTTGGGCGCGCGTCATTAGAAGGGAGGAAAACGCGCCACTTCTATGTTTTATCTCCCATTTTTCTTAGAGCGCACAACGCCCATGCCTATAAAAGTCATTTGAGACACATATATTAGTGATAAACCGAATCTTCCGAACTTTAGATTCGGCAAAGTTCAACACACGCCGAACTTTTAAAGGAAAGTTCTGGCAAAGTTTCGGAGAAAATTCGGTAAACGTTTGCGCAGGCGCGAGAACGCGACGGGGCCATGGATTGCATACAATGTAGTACTACCAGCGATTACGGCGAGGTGCGGAGTAGGCGACATGGTAACTGCCTGTTTGTTAGCCTTTGTGAGTGTGGTTCTCTTCAATGTGTTCTGCCTCGAAAACAGAAGATCAACCAGGAATCGACGCAGTCCACTGCTGAAGTGATAAATTATGCAGTACATTCTGGCCGACGTGATTTTCATTGGATCTTTCCAGTGATGCAACGAGGTACTAGCAACATTGACTGACAAGCACATTAAACCACTCCTCACAATTATAGCAATCCTGTTTTCGGCTCACAAGTAGTTTGTACCAAAACAAAATATTACTGTTTTTTTTGTATTTCTAATTAGCGTTATTTCGCGGTTTTCATCTATCCGCATAAAACCAAACGCAGAACAGTGCTCGACGATTGCACGTCCAGCATTACTAACTATTTTCGTCTTTCTAAACGTCCGCGTGTGTCCTAAGATCAGAAACAGGGATTTTAAAACATTAAAAACGAGACCGTGCAAATACGGGACGCACACTTTCGTGCAAAGCTGGCGTCAAGTGACTTAAAACGAAAAAGCTGCATATTGACAGTAATATTGCTATCTCATCTGGTTAAGACTCAGCAGCCGTTGCATTCATCTTCGCGCACGA
>JAZHYW010006777.1:0-138904 GCA_037355805.1 Ixodes ricinus
AACACCGAGAGGGCCAAGCGCCCTGCCCAGGAGTCAGACATTGAAGCAGGTGAGCTGGAGTCTTACCTCATCGATGGGGACGGCGTCCTGCTGCGCTACTTTCCGGAAGAGAGCGATTCAAGTGAGTCGTTCAAGACCGTGATTCCCCGCGATCTCAGAGTGGCAGCGCTGCGTCACTACCACGATGCGGACGGTCACGGCAGTGCACCGAAGTCGTGGCATAAGCTGCGCCGTTTCGCTACCTGGCCGGGCATGAAGGGGCAGCTGTGCCGTTATGTCCGGAGCTGCGCCGTGTGCCAAGAGCGCAAGCCCAGGGGGCAGACCACCCGGCCTGCTCGAGCCGATCGTAAGTACGCGGCCATGGGAGATCGCGGCCTGCGACTTGATGGGACCCCTGCCGCGGTCAAGCGGAGGCTATCAACATGTGTTGGTAGTAACCTGCCACTTCACCGGATTCGTCGAGATGTTTCCAATGCGGAAGGTGACAGCCAAGGGAGTCCTGAGCAGGCTGTCAGAGGTCTGGTGCCGCTACGGGTTCCCCGAGAGACTGGTGAGTGACAATGCCTCGATATTTTGCTCGAAAGTTTTCGCGGCAACCTGTCAGGCCCTCGGGATTAAGCATTGTAAGACTTCGTGTTACCATCCCCAAGCAAATGTGACCGAGCGGCGGAACCGTGACATTAAGCCGCTGCTCGGGGCGTATGCTCGTAAGCAGCGGGACTGGGATCTGCACTTGGATTCGATTTCGTTTGCATTGCGGTCCAACCTCAACCGCAGCACTGGGTTCACACCCGCGCTGCTGAACTTCGGCAGAGAACTCTCTACGCCGACCGATGCGGTTCTTCGCCCGCGACCGAGCGCGGCCAGAGCGGTGCCCTCGCACGAGGATTTCGCGACGCGTACAAGAGAGCGACTGTCGCGGGCGCTGGACGCCGCTCGCGGAAACAGGGCTCGCGCGCGCGCGGAGCAGAAGAACACCTACGACAAAGCGCACCGCGATGCGCAGTTCGAGGTGGGCGACACCGTTCTTCGGCGAAGTCACGTTCAGAGCGATGCGAGCAAGTTCTTCTCGGCGGCGTTGGCCCCCAAGTGGGTTGGCCCCTTCGTCATCGATTCCAAGAGGTCCCGACTGACATACACGCTGAGGGACCAGAATTCTGATCTCGTCCGCGGGACAGTTCACATCGGCGAACTGAAACCCTTTTTCCCCAGGGAAGGGGATGAGCCGGTCAAGCGGCCGCAAAGGGGCGTTCGCGGGCACCAACGATCTCAGGATTTCCTGGGACCACCGCGGCACAGCTACAACACGCGTAGCCGGAGGCAACCCGATGGGATCGGAACCTCGTAGAGTGCGTGGCCCGGGAAAGGGAAGAAGAGAGTGAACGATCCGAAATCGGCGTTCCCGGCATTGTTTTTTTTTTCTTTTTCTTTTCTTTGTGGATGGGGGGAGGGGGTGCCTCGGAACCCTCAGTGTTTTTTTTTGTTTTGTTCTTGCTTTCAATGTTTTTATTTTTGCGCACGGCGTTCGGCTGGTAAACTGTCATCGGCCCTGCGGCTGCTGCCTCGAGACGCAACCTGGTGTGCACCGAATGGTCCTCTCCTGGGAGACGATGAAAGGATGAGTCGCCGTTCGGACGAACACCAGCCTGGGCTCAACTCTTCATCTTCGGGCAGCGTATTCCCCGGCCGGAACCACAGCTGGGGGAGCCTCGTTGGACGTCCGCGACGCCACGCAGGACGCCGGGGTGCAGTTCTCAATGACATTGAACTTCCAGCCCCGCATCGCTCCGGGAGGGCCGTCACAGCTGGGTCACAACCACAGTCCCTCTCCGGTGCACCACTCCATATGGGAGGCCAGTCTCATGGTGGCCAGGCACACTCTTCAAGGACCCCGTTGCCCCGGAGGCCGCCGCCAAGCCGAAGTCGACACAGTCTACTGTGAGGTGTGCGGTGGCCGCGAACCCCAGGCCTCAGGCGAACTGATGGACCTCAGTGAGGACGACCCATGGGACCAGTGGTGTGGGTGTGCGTGTAGGGGGTTTCCAGGCCAAACAACGACGGTGTTCCCGAGCAGCCTAGCCGTACGTCGGAATCCCGGCGTACTTCGATTTTTAGGAGAGGGGAGTATGGCGCACCGTGCATTCACGAGGGCGCCTATCAAACCATTTAGCAGTCTTGGCCGCTGGGCAGCTATTTAGTTGCCTCGCCTCAGACACGGTCACGTGGTCGTGTCGCTGCGGGATTGATCGGGATCTCGAATTCGGCTCCCGACGGGCCGCTTTCTCTCCTAGCCACTGGATGGCGCTGCAGACGCCCTCATGGCGGGCGAGGAGAAAACCTCCTCGCCCATCGGTCGATATTGTCGGGTAACCGGGAGGCAAGAGCCTCTTAGGATTCCGGCCGGCGCTCAAGAAAGGCGAGTGCTAGCAACTGCTCTCGGGCAATAGCGGGACACGAGGCCTAGGGGCCCTCTTTGTGTTAAGCTTTAGGCTTAACGGACGTTTGTAAATATTTGAGTAATGTCGCGTGTGTTTGTAGTATAGATTGAGTGTTTTGTAGCGTTGTGTTTTTATGTACCAATAAACGGGGAGCGGAATCCCGCTCCCGTGAAAGAACCAGGCTGGACTCGGGTTGTTGACGGACCACGTGGGGAACGGCGTATCGGCGGCGGTACGCAGATTCCCACAGTATGTATGTATGTATGTATGTATGTATGTATGTATGTATGTATGTATGTATGTATGTATGTATCATTGCCGAAGTGGGCGGGTGGCGGTCATATTTCGACGCTGGGTTAACTCTCCGGTAAGCAGCAATTAAAATGTCCATCGGGTGTCAAAAAAAAAAAAAACACTGTGCCTGCCAGGGATCGAACCTGGGACCTTCCGCGTGTTAGGCGGATGTGATAACCACTACACAACAAGCACGCTGGAATGCGGAGCCTGCGCGAATCTTAGCGAAAGACGCTGGAAGGTATAGCTGCATGTTCTCCCAGAACTGGTTGCTCCAGAAAGCCGTCGTTCGCTCTGGTCGGCTTCTTCGCTCTCCTTCTCTGTCAGCCTCCTCTCCCGTCTCTTTCGATGCTCACTGAACCAGCTTTGCAAACGCGAGGCGCGACTGTTCCGGTTCCCAGAAGCTTTTCGCTATTCGTTTCGGAGGCTTTCTTACACACGCCTTCCCATTGGCCGCCGAGCAGGGGAATTGACGCCCGGAACTGGCCACGATTTCTCCGGTTTCAGTCGCACTCCTTATATACACGTCATACAACAGACGCGACGTTCGCAGGCAGGCACGATGAATGGAATTGTTGGCCGACACACCTTTTAAGCGTGTTCAGAAGACTTCGTACGTAACTGTCTGTGGGTTTCGAACACGTCTGCAGGCAGTTTCTGCTCGACCAACGCGACGGCCTAGCCTTGCACAAATCTTTTTAGACTCAGGCTAGGTGGCGCAAGCTACCGCCCGTTACAAAGGGTAGTAGCGGCGAGGAATGTTTCGGTGGCGCCCTCGTTTGGTTACCTTTCGTGACGTCATTACCTTGTGAAGAACAAGTTCAATGGTGTTTGTAATGAGCATGGTGAAAGCCTGAAATCATAGCGCTCTCAAAGTAACACTGCCCACGCCGTCAAAATTGAAGTTCTTACATTCCTCTTATTTGCGTCGATTTGATATCCTTTGCTGACGTCATAGTCAGCATTCGGCCAGTTGTGGTGCGCCTGACCACAGCGACGCTTTCAGTCGCTTCACGTCGCCAATAGCCTTTTACATCCCTCCATCCATCCGGCACACGCGGAAGGAACACGCCCCAGACGTGTCTGCACACTGTCTTTTGTAGGATGAATTGGCAGTTTGACCGCGCCTTTAAAGGGGAAACTTAAGCGATTTTCTATTGGAATAAATACACTTTAATCGACCTTTTTGGGCCTCCAGAATTACGCATATCGAACTTATTTTTTAATTTGGTGCACGGAGGATGCCGAAAATTATTTTTAAAGTACTGCTGAACCTTCTCGGAGCGTTGCGTCATAAAAAGAATTTTCGGTTCTCCGCTCTAGAGCAACTTCAGCGCCTATGAAAGCTAGGCACGTGCACTCTTGCTATTTTCAAAGGGTCCGAAAAAGACGTCACGACTCGTGTCAGTGCGGGGGAATACACCTGGCAAGCTCGCAGCTGCACGCCCTGCCTACAGGAGCGACACGCGCTTGGCGCCCGAAATACTTTTAATGACGTAACGACTTTTCGGAGGCATTTCGTGTTTTCACGAGTTCAGTCACATCTTCGGGGAAAACGAAAGTGGTATTCGGATTCACGGGATAAAAATACTGTAGAATTCATCTCTATCAAGGTTACTTCAAGAACCTCTTCAGCTTCCCTTTAAGCTGTCCAGTGTGGTTAGCCAAAGCCACAGTTACTTTTCGGTGGGTGTACCAATTTGTCGTCCGTTAAAACAACCTTTGTCATGATGTACTGAGCGCTTGTTTTCGCATACGCTCGCCGCTCCCTCTCCTTGGGGTACCGCGGTGCACGACAGCGTTTTTGAAACAAACTCTATTACTTCGCCCTGCAGCAGTTGATAGGGCGGAGGATAATGATGCGGCGTTAACGCTACGTCGTCACGGTGGTCGCCATCTTTGTGGGAGTAGCTACAACCAACTAAAATCACTGGATCTGGGAAAGAAGCTCCATTGCCTTCAAACCCGCTAGCCGGACACAAACAAATACCAACATACAGACGCAAAACCTCTCAAAGAGATTGGCTCACCGCTATCGGTTGCCATGGTGATCGCCATTTTGTACATTTTCAATACTTTGCACCTTCGAAAGTGTCGTTAAAACCAGTCGCACCAAGATCGCTATGAAGCATAATCGCACTGAAAGCGTTCCTCGGCCAATATGACAATCTTTGGCACTGTGCAGGCTAATAAACCTATCTCATACTTATTTTCCCAGGTCTCTTACAATTATGTTGCTCTTCTTGCGTGTTTCAACACAGTAAAAATGTTCTTCAATGCCCCCAAGCACCGACGCCGCGTGTGATACCTTACATCTTCGTACCGCCATCACACGCAACGTGAGTGGTTGGGAGGTGTTGAAAAATAACTTTACTGTCTTGAAATACGCAAGAGAGCAACATAATTGTAAGCGATCTGGAAATAAGCATGAGATATAAGTTTACTGCATGCACAGTGCCAAAGACGCTCATATGGGCCTCAGGAACGCTTTCAGTACGATGATGCTCTATAGCGATCTTGGTGCGACCTGACTTCGATCCTTTCCGAAACTTCAAAGCTTTGAAAGGGTCCAAATTACAGTGTTGTACGGAACGGCGTTCCAAGGAACGGCGTTCCTGGAACGCGTTCCTTTTAGGAGGAACGAAGGAACGCCGCCGTTCCATTTTACATCGGTGGAACTGGAACGGGAACTCGTTACATTTTTACGGGAACGGAAGGAGGAACGGCGTTCCTTTTTCTTCGTCCGGCGGGGTCATTTTTATTTTATTTATAAGGGGGGAATTCTATAAATGTGTAAAAATAATATATTTACGAAGAAGAGGATCTCGTGAAGTTTTTTTTTTTTGTTTTGTTACTTGGGGTTTATTTTTTGGTATCCTCTCTTGGTAGCAGTAGGGTGCAGGAAAGCTAGCGAGCATTGATTCTCTCCTCAGTGCCCGAGACTGCAGTACAGAAATCAAAATATCTAGTTTAGGAAAAGGCAAAAAAAAAAAGGATGCCTCAAACTCAGCTACTGTATTTGCTTCCACGAATCCACATACACCCAGAAATCTAAGGCCGACTGCAGCCATCACTGAACTTCTATACAAAGAAACCAGTTACATTAAAGGAACAGGTTACTAGACATCTAACGCACCCTTGTATCTCAGGCATTGGCCAGGTGCACAGAAATTAACCGTCCCGCCCTCTCCTCTTCTCCCACCTTCAAACTAAACAACCAGTCCAACCTTCAAGAAGAGGGGCTGGTAGTTTTCAAAACTGGCCTTCAAAAAGTCCTACCTTCTCCGATTGCTCGTCTTCCTGAGAGCGGCATCGAGAAGCAACTGTTTTTAAGTTCGAACACGGGACTTTGTTAGATTGAAACGTGTGAGGTTGCTATAGAACGCTCGTGCGGTGTGGGGTAACAGTACATTTGGCTCATCCGCATAGTCCACCACAAACATGCATATGGCAAAACGCTGAAAGTTTTAAAAGTGAATATATCAACAAATGAAACCTCGCTTCCCCTTCTTTTCTTCTCTTGGTGTCCTTCCATCACGGCGTTCAAATTCGTATGTTGCAATTTAATGGGATAGATAAAAGAAAACTTGGTTTGATCTAACCAAATATTGCAATTAGCAAAATACAAATGTAACGTATAAGTAACGACACGTTCCATTTTTTAAACTGTAACGGGAACGAGTTCCTTTCTCGCAAATGGAACTTGTAGCAGGAACGCGTTCCAAAAATCAAGAGGAACGAGGAACGAGCTTCTGTTCCTCTTTTTGAGGAACGTGTACAACACTGCCAAAATGGCGATCACCATGGCAACAGACAGCGATGAGCCAATCACCTTGAGTTTTGTATGTTGGGTATTTGCTTAGTGTCTGGCTAGCAAATGGGAAGCGCAACAGCGCTACATTCCCAGATCCAGTGACTTTACCACCGACCAAACCAATAGCGCGCGGAAAAAAAAATAAAGCACATGATTACGCCGTATTCGTGGTTGTGGCTGGTTTATCGATGACATCGGGCTCCACAAACACGGCGAGCGCCATGACTGTATGTACTTCCAGGCGGAATAATTCGTTCGAGGTTGTTAAATCGAAAAGAAATACACTCATTTACTGATGGGATATTTACATATGTACAGGCAACTGTGCAGGGGAAGCGTTTCCGAGGTCCTCGCGCATCAGTCCATTCGTTCTCGACTTCTTTCTTCTTCTCTTTTTGCCCGCAGTCCCACGAGCTATTTCGGCAATTCGCAACACGCTCCCCCGAAATGAGCGCACCAATAAACGCTCATTCATTTTACAAGTTCTAAGGGGTATACCAGTTGCACAGGTCGCTTCAGCACTTGTGCACCCGGCAAGGCAACGGAGCATGAACGTACGACTCCGTCCTTCCCGTGAAAAAGCTCTTGGACACGTCCTGTGCGCCACAAATGTCGTGGTGTCTTTTCCTCTTCTATGAGCACTAGGTCTCCAGCCTGCAGTCTACTCAACTGACGGTTAGGCGACTCGTGTGCGGACCGCAATTGAAGAAGATACTCGCGGCGCCATCTTGTCCAGAAGTGATCTAGCTGCCTTTGATGGTGCTTCCAAAGACGAGTGAGGTCGTTGCTGGCGTCGATTCCTGTGTCTGCTTCGCATGATGTTGGAAGCGACGTCAGGCGCTTTCCGGTCAGAAAGTGAGCGGGAGTTAGCACTTCCTGCTCACCTGAAGAGGCATGCAGAAACGTCAGTGGTCTAGAGTTGACAATGGCTTCCACTTCATGGAGAATAGTAGTGAGTTTCTCGAAGTTGTAGCGATCTTTTCCCAAAACTTTCCGGAGGCAGGTCTTCACCGTTCGCACCATCCGCTCCCAAAATCCTCCCCACCATGCCGCTCGTTCCACGATAAATTTCCATGTTATCCTATGTTCCGAGTAATGCTCCTGGACACTTTTGTCTCGGATAGCATTCCATAACTTGCAGAGATCTTTCGATGCTTTCTTGAACGTTAGGGCATTGTCTGTGTAAACAATCCTGGGCAGTGCCCGTCGTGATGTAAATCGTTGAAATGCCATGATGAAAGCCGCAGCCGATAGATTTGAGACAAGTTCAAGGTGAACTGCTCTCGTAACCGCACAGGTGAACAGTGCGATGTAAGCCTTCTCGTCGGACGGCTGGGACTTCACGAACAGCGGTCCGGCAAAATCTATCCCAACCACTTCAAATGGAGCGGCTTCACTCACTCGCTCCTGTGGAAGTGGTGCTGTGGGAGCAGTGGCCCTCTTTGCTCTCAGTCTAGCGCAGCCATTACACCTGTGTATCATCTTCTTTGCGATCTGTCGTCCTCTCGGCACCCAAAATCGCTCTCGCAGTTGTGCTGTGGTGTCCTGGATACCTCCGTGGAGAGTTCGTAGATGACAGTCGTGCACAATCAGCTCTGTAAAAGGATGCTCAGGAGGTAGTAGGAGTGGGTGTTTCACTCTAACCGTTTCGTTAGCGTTCTGGAGTCGTCCACCAACCCTCAAAAGTCCGGTTGAGTCAACGAAGGGGCTTAGTGAGTGTATAGTAGATTTTTCATTGCTCCCTTTGTTGTCAGCAATGTCTTTCATTTCTTGTGAGTAGGCCTCCATTTGGGTTCGGGATATCCAATAAGCCTCTGCTCGCTCGAGCTCCTCCGTTTTCAAAGGGCCGTGATGTTGGTTCTGTTTCCCACAATTCTTGGCGAACCTCATCACCCAGGCAGTGATGCGAAGAATGCGTTCAAGCTTGCTGTAGTCTTTTAACTCCAGGAGGGGCGGCTCCCGTTCTGTAGTCGTCTGGAGCGCATGATGCACATGTCGCCTTTCGTCTTCAATAGCCGCATCCGGGACAGTCTCAGTGGTAGGCACACCTGGCCAAGTGTTTTCATTCATTGAAAGCCATGTCGGGCCTTTCCACCATACTTGACTGGTCAACAAGTCTTCTGCGGTTATTCCCCGTGTTAATAAATCCGCTGGATTATCCACTCCAGGGCAGTGTTTCCAGCTTGAAGGTGTCCCTTTAGCTTGGATCTCAGCCACCCTGTTTGCAACAAAGGGTTTCCATTTGTTTGCATTTCCCTTGATCCAATGAAGAACGATAGTACTATCTGTCCAGTATAACGTGTCCTGACAGCTCAGGATGTCTTCGAGGTAATGCCCCATTCGTCTCCCGACCACTGCCGCCATCAGTTCAAGTCGAGGAAGTGTGAGCCGTTTTATCGGTGCTACACGTGACTTTGAGAGTACCAGATTTGCATCTACTTTCCCATCTCTGTCCTTGACTCTCAAGTAAGCACAAGTTCCGTAAGCCAGCGGGCTTGCGTCACAAAAGATGTGTAGCTGTAGTGAGTGAATGCATTTGCTTGGAGCCTTTATAATACAGCGACCTGTCACTACGTCTTGTATACGCTGTAGTTCAGAGCACCAACCTTGCCATTGTGACTCTAAATCGTCTGGTAGATTATCGTCCCAGTCCAGGCCCCTTTCCCAAATGCGTTGGAATAGTATCTTCACTCTCATTACGTATGGAGCGATCATCCCCAACGGGTCGAACACTCTGGCTGCTGCTTGCAGTACGTGACGTTTGGTTTTCTCGTTCGACGTGACGAAGTTCAAGATGTTAGTGACGGGAATCATCAGCTGATCATTCTCTCGTCTCCATCGCAGCCCAAGAACCGTCTTAGGTTCGGCGAACAGTGTATCTGAACCTTCATCAAACAGTTCTTGCAATTCTCTTGAATTGGTCGACCACTTCCGGAGCGTCATTCCTGCATCCTCCAAAATTAGTTTTGCTTGGTCATGTATGTTAGCTGCCTCTTCGGTAGACTGGGCCCCGACCAGCAAATCATCGACGTAGAATGAGTCTTGGAGGAGCTGAGCTGTGCTCTTCCACTCTTCCTTCACGTTTAGCAGGTGATGGACCAGCGTCGCAGTCAGAAGGAATGGGCTAGCGGATGTTCCGAAAGGAACGCGCGTCATTCTCCATTCTTCGATTTTCGGAGCTGTTTTCAATGAGCTCACCTCGTTCTCGAACCAAAGAAAGCGTAGTGCATCTCTGTCTTCAGGTCGTGCATTCGTCGTAGACCTCTGGTGTCGTTTGATGAACTGACGGAGGGCAACGTCCGCGAGTTTTGCCAGATGATCTTGTTCGATCCGTCGTCTGTCTCCGAATCGACCGAAAAGAATCTCTATGGCGTCATCGTAGCAGGCGTCAGTGGCTTGTAGCCCTGCGATTGCTGCAGCTGCTGATCCGGTGACAAGAGTCCGCAGATAGTGAAACTTCTGGCAGCGCAAGACACTCTCGTTATCATTGATTGCACTAGAGAACTGCTCCCGAGCTCTGCCATCCACCAATGTCGCCGTTGAACGTCTGGAGAAGTAGCTTGGGAAGCTTGACTCCCGTGGCTCTATTAGCTTGTGCTGTTTCTCCGGTCGCTGTCGCTGACTGCGTCGACACCGATGGCGGAGGCGGCGGTTGTCTTTCCTTCTCCCGGAGGGTAGCTGCCCTACTACCCAGCACGGCGATCATTCTCGTAAGCTTCGTCATCGTACTCGACTACTGCAGTGTATTCTGCTGCGAGGTCTCCATCGCTGATGTGGTCTTCGGTCTCGTTATTAATTTGACGGAGCTCGTTGTTGCTCGTAGTTCAGTCGTTCGAGCAGCGATGTCCGTGTAGCCAGGGGCTATGTTGCGCTTTTGGACTCCCAGGAGCTATAGGAAGGAAGTGACGTAGCGTGCGAATGAACGTATCTCGCATCGCCGAAGCTACACCGTCATCAGCGACTCCACGCAATCAGCGTCAAAGAGCGTTGTTGACGGTCATCTTCCCTCTTCCTAGTCTCCTGGGAGTCCAAAAGCGCAACATAGCCCCCCTGGTCCGCGGATTTCAAGAACTGCAGTGGGTTCGTTGATGAGCCGGGTGTTTTGCGAACGTCGGACGGTGCGCTTCGATGTCAGGCGTTCCATATGTATCTGTCCAAGATCCCCCAGCAGTAGAGTGTAGTCGGTCGGCAACGTTCGGAGTTCCGCTTACGCTGTTCGATCCTCAGTCCCGGGTTTCCGGCACCATGTTGTACTTCCAGGCGGAATAATTCGTTCGAGGTTGTTAAATCGAAAAGAAATACACTCATTTACTGATGGGATATTTACATATGTACAGGCAACTGTGCAGGGAAGCGTTTTCGAGGTCCTCGCGCATCAGTCCATTCTTTCTCGACTTCTTTCTTCTTCTCCTTTTTGCTCGCAGTCCCACGAGCTATTTCGGCAATTCGCAACAATGACAATGCACTTTTTGTGCGGCTGGAATGGCTCCATTGGAACTTTGCGTTCGGACTTGGTGTGAAACGGAGTCTAAGTCCCACAGATAAAGACCTCAAGGCCGTGGTGAAGAATATTTTTTTTACGTCACGTACAGGAGGCGTCCCCGGCGTAGAGATCGGACAGAAGTATGGTGCCTGGAACGTGTTGCCGACTAAAGGCACGTTCACACAGTCACAACCTGTGTAGGACCGGCTGAGACGAAACCAGTTTTATGCCTCTCGCGACGGCCTAAGACCTGCTCCGCAGCAGTGCATCCGGTCTATACGCCGTCGTCAGGAGGTTTAAAAGCCGATCTTGTCTCAGTCGGTCCTTACTGGGTTACGAGTGTGTGAACGGGCCTTAATGTGTTTACCGCGTGAAAAGAAAAAAAGTGGTGACGTCATAAAGGTATCGTGCTGTCAAGGGCATGGTAGCGCTTTTTGGCGAGGACAGAAGCCCATAGCAACTAGCCCCGCATTCTGCATTGATAAGTATCGTGCTGTCGCCGGCCGCGATCCTGGCGGCGACATCAGCGGTGACTACAGGTGGCAGACGCCCGCTCTGCTGCAAATCGCTTCTAATTTGACAGTCCACGAAAGCTTCGGCAGCCATAAGTTGGGACGCCGCAACGAGATCGACACTCGCGTTTGCCCGGCCTTTGTGCGGGGACTTCTGTAGCCGACCACCAGTATCGCGACATCCGACAGCGTGAAACTCTGACCCTTTCCACGTTATTTTGTTTTCGGGGCCGCTTTGGGTGCATGGGCGGGACGCTAACACGCCAGTCGGAGACGCGGTACCGGATGTGCTCCATCAGCGCTCGAGATGAAACCCCCGTTCAATCACTGATTGGACACGAATCAAAGACGAACTCTGACGCGATGCTTCGATGTCCAATCCGTGACTCACTTTGGCCTTCAGGAGGCGACGTAGAAAACCCTACACCCAAGCCTGGTTACCTCGAGGGTCCAGGTACATTTAAACATCGTGACTTCGTGTTAGATTTTAATATACGTATGGGTTTGTGACCGAATATTTTGTGTTTTCCTTTTCGATTTCTGAGTCGGGCCATTAAATTCCTCGAAGTTGTGCCACGGAAGCTTCAGCTGTCGCTCTTTAGATGTATATGTCCAAGCAACTCAGACTTCTGAGGCTATCCTACAGCGTGTCGCAGAAAAGATATTGCCGTTGATATCATGATAGTGGTTTCTTTGAGATTCTCAGTGACAACGATTATCGAAGCTGCACCGTGCCCGTAGAGCTGCTTCTCCGCAGGCCTCTGTGTGTTACGAGAAGCCAGCATTCGAAAGGGTGTAATGCGACCAATGATCGGGACACGCGTCTTTCTCTGATAAAGAGTCCCGAAAAAAGGGATCGTGTCGTGATGTCCGGTCGCGTCTTTAAAGGCGAAAGCCTTATAAGTCCCATTACGGGAAAAGGGGGCATCGGCGTTGTTCCCGAAAGATTGCCACCAAAATACGTCATCAAGCACGCGCCGCTCAAGGCCAGAGCGGACGCGCCTCAGAAATAGAACACAAAGAAAAGCACAGCAACCCAGATCCTTCGTCACGGATGCCGTGAAGCCGGCGGGGGCGCCGCGCCTGCGCACTGGGGGAGCGTGATGTCACCGCCGGAGCGCCGTGTGCAAAAGGTGGGCTTCGGACTTCATCTGTGCTCGTTGTGTGCTCCGTGCGATGGACGCTGAGGCGACCGCGTCTACATCTACGGCCTCGACATCGGCAGCAGCGGTCTACATCTACGGCGGCTTCCGCAGGCAAACGTGGTCGCCCTCGCAAATACGCCACAGCCGAGGAAGCAAGGAGCGGATCAATGTGGCAAGGCGAGTGAAGAAGAAAGCAACGATGAGGGTCAAAATGTTTGCGTTTGGTGGCCAACGAATATGAAAACACACACACGCCGAATACAATAACGGCAGAAACAACTTTAATACGTGTAGAAACGTTACTCGAAAACATTTCACCCGCGGGACTATAATGCTTTCACATTCCTACGCTTAAGCAGTCTTAAGTGTCTTCGGCTTGTATTATGAAAAAAAAAAAAACACGCACAATTATAATTTTGGCTTTTTTTTTTTTAGATACTCAAGGCCGATATGCGCGTCGCGATCTTTGCTGCGCCTTTTTATCAAAGGAAACTATCATGTATGGCCGTAATGTTTTTGTCTCGGTTGCTTAGGGCCAAAGAGCATGTCCGGATGTTTCTTCAGGTTTAAAAGTCGAAAATCCATGCATTAATTTAATTTATAGGCATTTTTTTCATCTAGAATGCTTAGGGCAGAGGGGCTGTCGCCTTGTTTGGTAGCGTTTTAATATGACAAAAGACAACGCATGATTGTAATTTCTGATTTTCTTACGACGCGTGGGGCTCGTAAGGTGAGTTTGTGCTATAAAAAAATAAAAAACGGTTCCGAAAATCCGCTTTGTGCCCCTTTGGCCTGACTATCCGTGATAAACCCCCGCGCGATGTCAGTACGTAGCTAAACACCGCCTTCTAATCGATTACAGCAAAGTCCCCAAGCCTAACTAGTAGCCGTGTAACCAGGCCTAACCCTCGAAACCTCTCCCGCCATTTCGCAACGCTCCTTACGCGGTTGACCTAACACCCCCGAGAGCTCTCGGTTCAATCTAGGAAAAAGCTCCTCCAGACCGGCGCAAAACTCCGAAAACAAACGGCCGAAAAGCCAAACAATCAAACAAAATACAGCATCATCCGAAAGTCGTAAAGTATACGCAAGAACCGCAACACAGCGGAACGAAATAGGCTTAGCTTCTACGTTGCCGCCACGCCTAGTGGGGCCAAAACGATCTGCTGATGTTGGCCTCACCATCGTTTCGTACACCCACCTCGTTTTTTGTTTTTGTGTTTCTGTTTTTCCTGGGCTTCTCTCTGCGTCTCTCCATACGTTCGTCGAGCGGCGAGAGCTAGCGAAGGTGAGCGCTCGGGTATATCATCTGCATAGGTGGATAGAGGTACGAGCTCGGGAGAGACGCCTGAAGACACAGGGAGGGAAGTCCCGCGAGGTGGCGCTGCTCGCCTAGCTTCGAGTCCATCACTGTAATTCGCAGCGCTGCTATCGCCCCTGGTGGCTATCGTCGTTAATCACCTTCGTTTTTGTTGGCGGACCACATGCACCCGCTCGTATCGAGGGTGCTGGAAAGGGAACCCGGGGTCCGAGGGTGCGTGGAGCGAGAAAGCAATTGGAGGAAAGAAAGGAGGTGAGCGAGAAGGGACAATTGTTTTCTTTTCTTTCTAGTAATGATGTTGCTTCTCAGAAAACAAAAGGGAGCCATTTTTTGCGGTTGGCTACCAAACAACACGTTCGTTGGGATAAAAACAAATACACAAAGATGCTGGTTTACCCGTTGGTATCCACACCCTTCATTACCATGATGACAAAGCCAAAGGGGGCAACAGGTATCCCTTTTTTTGTTATTTTTGTTAATTGCATTTTTGCTCCTTTGATGTGTAGCAATCATTGTTCATGTGTTTTTGTTTTTCGTGGTTTGTGGTTTTCTGTGTCGTCGTTGCGAGCTTGTGTCGTGTTCGGCTTTAACCTCGCTTGCCTCATGACTCATTCACGCATTTCGGCAGTTTCGGATGCTCTGAGTCCCCCCTTTTCCACGGATATTAAATTGCGCTGTCCCCGACAAACAACGCCCATGTATTTCAGCGCCTGCGTGTTAAAGACTTCGTGTATGGGCCTGTCTTTCTGTCTTTCATCTCGCTACGGCCGTTGTTCGTCCGCTGCGATTCATTACGTACATGCCAGGTTAAAACAATAAAGGAATGACAGTCTCTTTAAAAAAAGGAAAAAAATATTCTTTACGAGGGTGGGGCGTAAAAATCTATATCTATGTTTGTTTTTGCCCTATAAGCAAAATGTTGCACATTACTTGAGCTGCATTTAATGGTACCGTTCATTTATCGATGGCTTTCAGGAACCAAAATTATTTTGATGTTGTTAACAACTAACACTCTCTCTCTCTCTTTATATATATATATGTGTAAAAAAGCCACCGAGGTTCAAACAAACTTGGATAGTTTAATCGGACGTTTCCGAAAAAGGCCCTCCTTCCTCGTTTTTTTTTTTTTTTTTCTTTTAAGTTTAAATACAATTATTGCAGTACTTATAGATTCGAACCTTCGCAATTTAATCTTCGGACGTGCACCGACATCGGTTGATCAAGTAACGCGACAAACTAAATGTTAGGTCGAAGCAAGCAACCGCATTTATTTGAAGATACCTTCTCTCAACCCAATTTCAACAACAGCAAACGTCTGGCCGCTCACGCAACCTTAGTCCCGCCTCGCCGACATCAAAGCAAACCATGGTTGTTTACCCAAACTCCACGAACACGCCAAAAAGGCCAAAAGACATGCTAGCGGCCCAAAGCAACACCAAGCGGGGAGTGCGCGACGACAGCCGTTCTATGAAATATTGAGTACGACCAACGTCAGATCAAGCTTACGCGGCAGGAAAAATACGAAAAATAAAAGCAGCACCATAACTCCTCACTCGAAGTCAACTCCAAAATCCGAAGAGGGATCAGACGACAAAAAGGACCCGAAGCGCCATCTGTGATTGCTGACGGCTACCAGACTGTCTGCGAAATACGGGCGTCCGTACATTCCGTCGTCCTTTCGATAATTCATGGAGTCGGCAAGTCCCTCCAAGTCAGCCACTCCACCACTCTTACCCGGGGAGCCAGTTAAACATTCAGCAGCGCCCCCCTCGAAAGCGCTGGATTACACTGAGTCGAACATCCCTACTGTTTGGCCGGGGGCTAATCCGTCAGCTCCGCGCAAGGTTCTTCGGGTATGACTGCGCTGTAGGCGACTGCACTTAACAGATATCTCTTTTTTTTCTGCCTACGGCCCACTGTTGTTCCACCGGGGGCCCGCGGAGGATGAAAGATTGAGCGCGCCCGTGAGCGACGACTGCGTTCTTACTTGTTCCTACCTGTAGCGCTTCGGCCTCGGCCGAGGCGCCAGCCCGCCAGCCGGAGTTGCGTAGCTGAGAAATTATGCACCGTCATCATCCGTGAGGTTTCGTCTGCGTTCGTCGCCGCGATTTCTCGGTCTCTTAGACGTCCTGAATTATTGGCGAGTTGAGCTCTCGCCGAGCTCTCGCCGAGCTCTCACTGTCTGAGCCAAACTTTCCCTGAGGACTTGGATGACTCGAGCTGCTCGAAGAGCTCGCTCCCTTGACTTCTTGCTCGACTGTGTGTATCTCGAGCGGGATGGGCTTTCAACTCGGGTGCCGCGTGTTCCTGCACTGCAGTGCGCAAAGATAAGGCTGCAGGTGCCGCCTGTGGCCTTCGTCGTAACTCCTTTATTATGGAGGGGTTAGTTTGAAGTTGCGACGCGCTACTTGAAACGCCGTGTCCTTCTGCGTCGCTTCAACGCACACCGGCTCCGAATTTTAATTTGGCCCAACTGTCTCCCCCTGCTTCGTTCCTTACGGAGAGGCGTGCAGTCGTAGTTGGTAACGTTTTTTTCCCGAAGAAGACGCACGGCCGTTTCTTTGTCTAAATATTTGAATGACTTCAATCCGGCGCCGCCAGAACGAGGAAAGTGTTGTTCAGTCGGGGGAAGTCTCGGATCTGACTCTCATGGAAGTTTGGTTCCCAATGTCACAAATCAGGAACGCCAACTTTTAATGGGTTAGTTATGACTTACGGAGGAGATTCACAGACGAGCCTAGTATTCCGTGCTCTGGTGGAGTATTAAAGTTTTCTCAGTTTCCGCAAGATTTGTTGTTCTGTATTTTGTAAAACGCTCAACTGCATGTGCAGTATTTTTCAAGCGGTTAGTATCCTCTCCCCAAAAAAGCTTTGACTCATGATTGGGTTTCGAAAAAATTCCGGGCCTAATTTACATGTTGTCCTGAGCAGGCAATATAGACTTCCTACGTCGTTCTTAGGCAAAAATAACTGCATGTACAGGTTTACTGTGCAAACGAAGCTCCCATAGTCTTGAAGCACAGCGCTCCATTATGAACCATTTTTGCCGCGAGAGATCTACCTGAGGACGAGGCTTTCTCCGAGAAATCGAATATGCGTGAGACTTCTGGCTGCATTGCGGAAACCGAATGATGTAAGAGAGCTTTAGTCGATCGCTTTTGCGTTCCGATAACGATACCCGTTGGCGACAGAAGACAATAATAGGAACGATTCACCTTGAAGCTGATACTAGAAGCTCCGCCTTCAGCGCGAGCTTTCTGTCCTTGCTAACCAGAGATGGCAAAATTACTTTCAAAAAGTAATTAAGTTACATTACTAATTACTTTTGGAAAACTGCACAAATGTAATTAAATTACATTACAAATTACCGCAGACTAAAAGTAACAACATTACATTACAATTACTTTCCAAAAGTAATTAAATTACTTCGACATTACTTTTCATTTCCTTGAGGCAGTAACTTGTGCTAATTTTATTTACAGTTTATATACCACAATTCAGATCTTCTTGTTTACGCCGCAACAGTCTTATGCGCGTCAAAGTGAACCATACTAAGCAGATCTTTTGCTGGCGCACACGACATAAGTGTCAAACATGATGAATAGCTTCTTCTGTAGATGTGACTCAAAGAGAGCCGACTCACCGGTTTCGCTGTTTATTCAACAGTGATGGCTATTAGTTAAAACATTATATGTTTCCGTTTTTTTTAAGAAGTTATTCAAGGAAGGGAAACTTGAAACTTTTCCCTCATCTTCGGACGGAATCTAATCATATTCTTCCAAGAGCACTGGTTGACGTATTCCCGGTCATCCCTCTGATGGAGTATTGTTCCCAAACATCCGAAGAGCCGAAGAGCCGAAGTTATTCGCGTTGTCACATAAGGGGGCTGGATATTTGCTAGGCAGAAGCGTCGCCAGTTGAGTAAAGGGATGGTGCCAGCTTCCTAAAGTGCGGATCTGCTCGTAGGCTTATTCTTGAATAAAATTCTCAAGGAAAGGTAGCGAGGCATACCACGTGTGGCATCTGCTTTGCTCGATTTCCGTCTTTTTCGACTATAAAAAACGCCTTTACTTAAGGCCAAGGATTCACACAAAACGGTCTGGGACCTTGACAAGTCATTTTGGAATAACTATTCATTCCGGTCGTTTGTTCACAATGGTCGAAGCTTACGGTTTGACCTTTCTTGACGTAAGAGCAAGAAGGCTGGGGATCTGTTTGCCCTGTCCTCTCAGGTGTTACAATGCGTTGACCTCACTGGTGATGTGCCCTTAACCTTGTAGCCTATAAGCCGTTCATCCCTAAGCTGACAGTGCTCTCGTTGATAACCACGAGCAGAGAAAGGGACGGGTGAGGTGATCAAGGAAACGTGGTTGATTGGTTCTGGTGAGCTCGTAGCTACCACCGCACTTTCTGCTTATGTGTGAACGAAGTATTGTATCGTCGTGATGACGTGACGCTGTCAGTCTGTCTTGCCTGGGGTTCGTGAGCCGTGGCCTTCCAGCGATGTATTTGCATGTAAGCTTTAATTCTTCGCCTTTCCAGTCCGCCTTTGTGCGTCTGTCGAGTTATTCGTACGGGGCTTCGCGCTCAGATGGCCGTCGCGCTCTGTTGTCTCTTTCACGACATTTCACCATGCAAAATAATTTGTTTCTTTTAGATGCGGAGCATCTCTTGCTCGGGTCTATGTCCCGCGGCCTTGTAGTCCGCACTCACACTACGCACGCGCAACTCTCCTCCTTCCCTCTCTCCAACAGCTGCGCGTTACTGCTCTCCGCTCTCTCTCTCTACCAGCTGCGTGCACTGCGCGTGCGTTCGCTTCTACTCACACCGCGCGCGCACGCGCAACTCTCCTCCTCTAGTTTCCTCTCCTTCAAGTGTGAAAAAATAAACGGCGAGCGGCGAGCGTTCCAAGTTTCTCTGCCGCGAGCCGCGACGAAGGCTCGCGTAGGGGGTAACGCTAGGGCAGTTGGTGGCGCCATCTCTCGACGTCAGCACGCAACTGACTCTTTCTTTGGAACCAACACGATGCTCCGCATCACCCCATGGTTCCCCTCGGGAAGATTGTGTAATTTTTTTCCTAAAGCTCGCAAAATAACTTTCTCATTTTGGGACAAAAGTAATTTCAAAAGTAATGAGTAATTTTCTCGAAAGTACTGCCTGAAAGTATTTCATTACATTACTAGATTACCAGCCTAGAAAATTATTGCATTACATCACTCATTACCACCAAACGTAATTTGATTACTGTAATTTCATTACAGTAATGTCATTACTGCCATTACTGTTGCTATCACAAGTGTGAGCGCAAAGACACGTGCAACCAAAGCACCGCGGAAGCCAGCGAGCACGCGCTCAACACGGAGCTTCTAGTCTCAGCTTAGGGGTGAACGGAGTAGAGTAGATTGTAGTGAGGCCGACCTGCCGTTGATATGCCGGGAGGCGTTCCGCGGTGGTGACATTTTCGAACCTAAAAGGAAACAAAAATTCTAAAACAAAATTTATGACGTGATTTATTTTTCTAAGAAAGTGCTTTTCACTTACTAAATCTTACTGTATATCAGATTCATTTTTGTTTTATTGTTCAAACACAAACTTGCTAGAATATTAAAAAAAAAAAGTTGAATGCTCCCGACCCTCGTAATTGCTGTTGACCGGCGTACAATTGTTAGTGGATCCATGATGATCTTACAAAGACGTTGCCACCATTTTGCTCCATGTGTCAAGAAGATAGCGGAGTACCCGGAGTTGGAAGTCTAGAGCCGTTATTTTTCAGTAATAATAAATGCCATTTAACGTCTCCTGACCGAACGGTAGCATGCTCATGCAGGCCATCGCCTCCCGCCAATAAAAACCTGACATGTAACCTGCAAGTTTGAGGGACCATTAACCAGGAAAGCTGCGAGATTGCAATTTTACAAGGGTCCCCAGAATGGGCGTCTTTTGGTGTCACCTATTCTCATGCTTACGAGTAGCCGACGCACCTGTCCGCCTTTTGTAATGGTGTTTACGGCACAGTATTGGCAGTCATTGGACAGTTCTAGCATAGCATTACCGCAGGCTAGCGTACGAAGCGGCATTGCTGCAGGAAGCTGGCACTGCCACTTCGAAGTATGCTCCAGAGAGAGAGAGAGAGTAAACTTTATTGTGGAAATAGAGTTTTTCATATCCCAGCCCTAGTCCGGGCCTATGCGGTCGGGGCAGTCTCTGTCCCATCCAGCACATTGCGAATGTGGTGGACAAGGGAGGGGGGGGGGGGGGGGCACCACAGCCTCTGAAGTTCTGGAGGGGAGAAGTCCATTCCTCCCAGCTGCTTGGTGTACGTTCAGGGGGTAGGTGCGAGAGAGATTGCTGTCGGCTTTGGTGGGATGCAATGCATTCCCAGAGTGTATGTTGGTTAAATGGGTATCCTCTGCAGTGAGGGCAAGAGGGGTAGCTTGGCATTTTATGTATGTAGTGGATGTAGTTTTGGGTGAGGATGGAATTTGTCTGTGCTCTAGAGCGTGCCCCAGGAGCTGTACAGCTCTCGCGGAAGCCAGCAGCAACGCCCTGCTGAAACACCATATGCTCTTGGACAGGTTTTTGTGGATATGCATTCGAAGCGACCAGCGCACGTCAGCTTGCGCATCTGGAGCGCCCGTCAAAGCTGTGCACGTGAAAATCCAATTCTGAAGTTCTACAGAAACGTATCCGCAAGTACAGTTTTAGCTGGGCGCTACCGCAGACTAGTGCCACTAAATAAGATATACGCTTCAGGGTAACGACGCTTACTCCCTTTGTGACTTAAAATCATGATTGCCATTTATCAAAAACTTTATCTAAAACCACAGAAGGCACTTTTCCGTCCTCCACAAATGTTTATACAGACGGCGCTATATTTAAACTCGGGACTCGTCGATTAATCCTTGAAAAAATTCAACAGTACAATAAAACAAAGAAACAACACTTAAAGGGGCGATGCAACGATTTTTGTACTTTTGTGAAAATACCACTTAGACGGATCCCTGATGTTTATGAACTATGAAACACGCGTTAGTTTTTCACCCCACGCAAAAGAAGTCGCCGAAAAAAATTCAAGAAAACTCTAGCAGCGTTCACTCCTCTCAACTCGCCAGCCAGAACAAGCGGCCACGTGATCTGGAGCCGATTATATGCCGCCAATGTTGATCATAACCACGCGCTGGGGTTGGCAAGGCACAGGCACGCGCTGAATTCCAGACACTGTTATGGTTCGGCTATTGTCGTCATTGCAGCGATTGGACACGGGCCACTACCCGAATGCTTCTCAAGCTATCGGTTATCACGAGCCCAAATCCAGTGCGCACGCAATGGTCGAGTTCAATCTATGAGCCGCATTCAAATATCGTCACTGGGGGGTACTGCGATCCCCCAGCTACGTCATCAAGTTTCGCGAAGGAACGATCGAATGACAACGCTCGCTTTTGTCCTTGAAATTACACCGCAACAAAGGAGTTTCTTGGCCAGTGGCGTTGCGTGCGAGTATCCTTGAGTTCCACTAGTGCCAGTAAGCACGTGTAAAGGGAAAAACATTCCAATTGATTATCGTTGCACCGCCCATTTAAGGGTGTTGAAAGCAACCCTGATTACACCAATCGGCCGTCCTGCTCGTTCATCATACTGCTCATTCATCATACAAAAGACAGTCTGCAAACACTAGTCACCGCAATATCCGTGGTTCGAATGCCGCGTGCCATGTTTCTCCTTGAACTGATAACCATGTGGCATTCGAAGCACGGATCACTGGGTAACTCGCGTTCAAATCTGGATGCAGACTTTATTTTGTATAAGTATGACAGTGTGACCCAACTAAGAGGGCCTCAACAAAGGAGGTGTAGCAATATGTTCACAATTATTTTATTGATTACTTCTCTGTAGCTCGACCACATATATAATGTCACATACTGATCATAATATATCACTTCTATAAATGTTTGATCAAATAGAGCCTAGCTTGATCTTAAAATGTATAATTTACACTTAAGAAGTATGTTCCCAAAAGCAATAATTATTAAAAGGCTCCAAAATTGTTTACTTCAACACTCGTAGACAACACACTCGTAGACTCGTAAGCTCGAAGACTCGTAAACAACTCGTTGTGTAATAAGAGCTTTGAGAATGAGGCTACAAAGTTAAACAAGGCAGCTTGGAGACTTGTCATTTGTTATAAAGTCTCTCCGTTAAATAGATTTATCCACACTTGACGGTGCCTTCCATCTCAGGGAATTTATAAAAGCTCAGTTCATTTTTGTTTCTTTTGTGTGACGGGTTTAACGGAACACCGCAAGACATCTTCCTGCAAAATAGCCTTCGGTTTATGGTACATTTTTGGACGGTGTTCACCTCGCCGTTACGATGCGAATACTACAGAAACAAATATGTAGAAAGTGGTAACTTCACATAAAGTTCTGTTATAAACAAATCAACATTATGTGATGCGATCACGCAGTCGAAAACGTTTTAAGATATAAGAAACCAACGTCGCCCACTAAGTTTTTAGAGGCTACAATAAAGGACAGCGACGAACTTTCTGTGACTTAACGATGAAAAGAAATGGTGCCATTACTTTACTGAAAACGTTATCACTTAATTCCCAATTCTTATCCGGGTCTCTTGCTCCTATTTAACTCCCTTTTCGGGGTACTTCATATATTTCTAGCATAAGCTGTGTTGACCCGCAGTGGGGCATAATATATGCTGTAGGTTGCTTCCAATCGTTCACAATTGTATTATCAGATGTCTGGCGCGTACCAAACGGGACCATTCTCGGGATTCATTCGACACCATTCAATTCATGACTCAAGCTTATTGGGGAAGAAATCAAACAGTCACGCCTCTAGCGGTACGCTTCAGCTGTGGTTACAACAAACCGCTATTTTCTTGTTTGTTTTTGATCGGAAAAATTAAAGATGACGATTTGAAGGCCGCTCCTCGTGCGGCTAAAGCACTGGGCAGAGCGAAGCTATCGTGCCCAGGCCGTGCTATACTTCGTTTCAGCTTGGGTCCAGACGCAGGCGTGCCACAGCGCGAGCTCCGGGCTTTCTGCATCCCTGCCAACACTGCGCCGCTCGTGCAATGCAAGCACTGTTCAGGGGCCACGCTCGCGCTCGTAGCATCGGCTGCGTCTGGACCCAAGCTGAAACGAAGTATAGGGGAGGTTCGATTTCTTTGTTATGCTGTGTTAGTAAGCACCGGGCGTGCGGGGACAACAAGTAAAAAAGCGATCAGATTGCTTCACGATAAATGCGCCCCCTAGTCTAGTCTTACAGCTATCTCCTGTACAGTAACCCATCAGCTTCTACGAGCTGATACAGCTGCAGACCAGTGGCGCTACGACGATATCGTGACAGCCATTACACGCATGGCAGGTCCTTTGACTAAGAGATGCGGTGGCGAATCGGTTCGCGATTCTCCGCGCGTGGCATGAGCTCGAGACCCAAGAGTGCTGGCTGATTTGCCGATTCGCCGCTACCTTAACGCTGGCTGCGGGAATCCAGCCTAGCCCATTCGCAGAGCCAGCATAAAGGTACCTTTTAGCTAAGTCTTTTTTAGGGGCGAAGCTCCTTAGGGGCTAGCCATGTCCGTATGTCCGTCCGCCGTAGGCCGGCGTCGGGTGCTCGTGCTTCTGCTCGTGAGATCACGTGCTCACGAGCACGTGAGCACATGCTCACGTGCTCGTGTAGAGCAAAAAAAAATTGAAAAAAAAGATGAAAAAAAAATTATGAAAAAAGAAAAGAAGAAAAAAAAAGAGTAGGGGTTCTGAGATGCCATCCCATCTGTCTGCTTAAAAAAAAGAAAAAGAAAGAAAACCACACATTCTCCTACTGCCATGAATGAAAAGGACCGAAAAGCTCGGCATGCAGCGCCTCAGCGTCTACGTAGACAGCAAGCTGCTCCGGAGACCAGGGCGCGAGAAGCTGCTGCACAGCGTCAAAAACGCCAAGCGGACCCGGAGTTGAGAGCTCGGGAAGCGGCGGCAAAGCGTCAACGCCGACAGCAAGCAGCAATACCTATGACCAAAATCAGTATCATCAGCACCACCCGAGCTTCGCCCCAATCAACATCATTCACCACGTGGAGGATGCGGTCATTTTTTTGTAATCGGAGGATCAGTCAGCCTAGAGTCAGCCCTCTTGGGTCGCGAGCACATGCCACGCGCGGAGAATCTCAAATTGATTCGCCATCGACCATAAAGTTCTCTTAGCTAAAGGGACCTTTATGATCGTGTGAATGGGGTATGTGTATATATTGACGTCTAACAACAAAATCCCGCACGTGACTTTGAAAATATTGTCAGGGAATGTACTTTTATGCCTAGAGCTTAATTGTTTGGGCCCATATTATTTAGGCCTCAGAACAGACTAAAAGATGAAAAGGAATTTGACGACATGAAAGCGCTTAAGACAAGGACAAAAGGGAGACTAGACAACACGGAGCGCTATTTCTACTTAGGCTCCGGAGAAGCTAGCCAGGTTGTGCAGATTAACGAACCCCTTTCGCGGAGGCCCCCTGTGCTGTGACAAGAAGCATAGAAACCCGTTTGTCGGTTGCGCAGAGGAGTCGTGTACGAGATTCAGTTGATGAGTCTTGAGTCACCCGTGACTCAGAAGTCTAAATAAAGGTTATTATAAATGATAGGTTACGAGAGCACAATTCTAATGTTAATAATCACCGTGAAGGTCATCTTTCAGTTCATTGTCACGATTGTGGGTGCAAGCCCTTGTTCAACACGTGCGCGATTCTATCCAGACAGAAAGATAGGACGGTCAGGGAAATAACAGAAGCAGACTTGATAAAACAGTCTGGAGCACAATGTGTCAGCGTTGCCTCCATTGACATGTTAGACAAGGAGATAGCGTTTTTGCGGGCGACGGTGAGGCCTAGGATTGGCTGAGGTGAAGCGGTCTGAGTGTATTTATGTCCCCCCCCCTTTTTCAAAAACTAAACAGTTGAAGTAGCGCTCCGTGTTGTCTAGTCTCCCCTTTTGTCCTTGCCTTAAGTGCCATCATGTCGTCAAATTCCCAGTACCAAATAGCCCAACAATCTGCATGAAAGGAAACATATCAAAGTTTTTCTCGAAGAGGGCACTAGACATGGTGTACGTCACTTGCACGTGGCGTCATCCACCATGCTCATGATCAGTCTTACTTGTTCTTGTCGAGAAAAAACCAATTGGATGTTGCAAAATGTATGCTGCAAAAGGTACGTAGTTTTGAACTCTGCCATTATAGTGTCAGCCCATGTGACATCAGTGCAAGCCATGTACGGAACACTGAATTCTGAATGCTTCAGCTTAACCGGCTTCCCTTCCTTATATTAGGATATTTCAACCACGGGCCCAACGCGAAACAAACACTTTAAGATGGCTTCCCAGCATGCTCTCTTACTAGTATTCCCACTGCCGTCTCTTGGCAGACACGGAAGGGCTGGACTATTGGTCTCCCCTATCTCGGTTAGTTGCCTTCTGTGCACGCTTAAAGGACTGCAAGAGAAAGAGAGAGAGAGAGAGAAGTGTTAAAAAGAAAGGAAGCTTGGAACTTAATAAAGGACTGCACAGTGGCAGTACACGAGGCTGATATTTGTAACGTGCAAGTGCTTTGCACGTGAAGTGAACTTCAGAACTTTGTAGTCATGCATGACAACAAAAATATTTCTATGCCTGTCTTGCCAACCCAGACAGTATCCAGAGATGACAAATATAGATGAGCACTGTATCTTGAATTCTGAGGTATTATCCAGCGAAACAGCGCAAAGACCGGAGCAGCGAATAAAAATTACGAATAAACAGAGATCGACATGATAACAATGAAAATGTAACCTTCATGCCCCGGGCTCACCTGACAGCGTGCTTCGAGATTACTCTGTTTTCGTTTATGGTTTGGTTAATGCGGTGATCTAGAGAATTGGATCGGCTCGCTTTTTCTGCTGGGCATGACCGAGCGTTTGGACACGCCGAAGCAGAGCGTGCGAAAGAAATCTCGGAGGCCATGTCTAAAGAACGTTGCGTTAAGTTAACAACGGGTTACGTGTAGACTTAGTGCCACTAAATAAGCTACGCTTCAGAGTAATGACATTTGTCCATCTTGGGGCTCTAAAATCATGGTTGCCAGTTATCTGAAGCTGCTTCTTAAATCGCAGGAAACGCTTTTCCGTCCTTCATAAATGTTGAAACAGCTCGCGACAGAGCAAAACGACATCACCTGAGCTTCCTAACACCGTATCTAAAGCTGAGAAAGTCGCATTTTTGAATGGACCGTTTGTAGAACCATTGAGTTCGAGAGTAAATGGTTCTAGTACCCTCTCTTTCTTTCTTCTGGCCGAGCAGAGAGGAAAGATGGCTTCTTTGTGTCGACTTCGGGGCAGACGATAACCCACGATGGAGACAGAGGCGACATACCTAAAACAGCGCACAAGCACAGGGGGAAGAGAATAGAACACAGGAAAGAGCGCTGACTCCCAACTTATATATTGTGAAAGAAAGAGAAAGAGCAAGCTGTGTTTGTGCGCTGTTTTAGGTATATGTCTTCTAAGTACCAGCTAGCTGAACTCTCTACATTACTACATGAGAAAGGCGAGTTTGGGGGAGTTGTATCTAAGTCACAGCGGCTCAATGGGCGAACAGGACTTGGCTGACGTTTTGGGTGTCGAACGGGTGTGAGAAGCCTTGCGGGCGTGTTGTTTTCCAGCCTTTGTAGTCTCGAACCCAGTCGCGTGTCTAGGTGGCAGCAGATATTCGCCAAAAGTTAGATCGACAGTGCGTCTTCTCTGCACTAAGCTCCAAGATGGTAGCGCCCACCAGCAGATCAAGGAACGGAGTGTCAATACTCTAAACGCAGCTTATATAGTGGCTCTAGTGCAGACCCTTAATTATATAAATGAATGTACCGAATGAAAGGTCTTATTTACAACCGTTTCTTGTACCATTTTTTATTACGTCTCCTTTTTATAAGAGACAAACAAAATTGTTAGTTCACACGAGGGGGAGTACTGAGCGTTTGAGTCATCCATAGTACACGCCTGGTACGCAGGTGTCTAACGGTTCTAGAGGTCGTCTGGAGCATCCGCAAGGACCCGCTAGCTTGCAGAACGCTTTGTTTATGACTTAAATCCCTCTCAAGTCTCCCAACATTCGACGACACCCACTCGTTTACGGTGTCCTCGTCATACACCTCACTCAACGTCTTTGTGGCGTTCTCTTTCATGTAACGAATCTCGACCTCCTCCGCCTTCAGGGTACTGACGCAGCTCCGTTCGCTCTCGCTATTGGTCAAAGGTTTACCCTGATCGGATTGGCAAGCCGGTAAGTATGGTGTCGTTTCCAGGTGACGTTTAAGGTTCACGTACCAGGCGACAGCATCCACAACTTTACCCCCGGAAAGTCGCAGTCGGTTCCTTGAACGTTCTGGGTGTCGTTGACGATGACCGTTTTGCGACATACTAAAACATTCTGCAATTGCAAAGAATTTGCTAAGGGCGCTCCTCTAAAGTTCTTCACGATGGCCAGCAAAATGGCCAGTGATGGTATTCCGACCGGTAGCAGTTCGCAAAGCGGAGCTTCGTGATCTTGACGCTGCGGCCCCATCAACGCTATTCCAGGGAAGCTGACGTGGTCCTTCCACTCTTTTATGGCTGTTATCCAGTTTAACTGGTTCGAAATGCGTTCTTTGAGAGATGGATACACTGCTGTCCGACCACTAGCACCTTTGAAAGCACTGGCAATCCAGAGGGAGTTGTTGAATCTGGCCGCAAACGATAGCCAGTGATGCATGATAGTGTCCGCGGTGTAGTCAGACATCATCACATCGACGTAAAAACCCAGCGGGAAACGACGATATAGCTTGTCGGAAATTTTGGCTAGCATGTCGTGCCACACAATGGCGCGAACGTTGTGGCGCCTCTTAACATACTCTGCAATTTCCAGGGTGTGGGCCAAGTATAGACTCTGCTTCCTCTCTAGCGGAGTAAGTTGCGCCTGTATGCGCGACTTGGTGGAAGTCCTCAAGTTGAAGTCCCTAGCGCTGCACCGTGGACACTTTCCGATGGTTGTTACGTGTCCGCATCCGATGTGAACGTACTTGACCTCTTTCCCGTGGAAGTCAAGCACTTGGTCGAGAAGGTTCTTGACAATGCTAACCGCGGGGGCGTACGACGGACAGATGGTGCCATTGACTCGCGGGTTCTCGCGGTACCTTGCGAATTCCGGCAGCTTGAGAATGTACTCCATGTTGTTGAAGGTGTTCATGAACGGTACTACGGCAAGGTCGTATCTTTCAGCTTCCTCGAGGATGGCCCTCAGCTCCTGCCGAGTGTATGCGTGCTTCGAGGTGACAGCGTGGAGGGGCGAGCCCACAAATGGGAAGGCGTCTTCGTATTCCATCAGCAGGCCAGTGGCACCGAGGCCTCTGAGGACCGGAATGAGACTGAGCAGGTAGTCTGTCTTGAGAAGAGCGCGCTTGAGGTCGATGTGGACGAGGCGGTGGGGAAGTATGGCGGGTGCTGCCTTTGGTTGGGCTCGGGCGCCTAGAGCCATCAGTGTCACCAGTACTAGGCTGACTGATGCTGGGGCTCCACGTACCATCGCCAGTCTTCAGCCGTTCTCTGCGTTCGACTGTAGTCTTCCGCTTCTTCTTCTTTTCTCTTTACGTCTATTGCTCAGTAGCGTGTGAATCGAAACATCATGCTTCCAAGCGGGGGGATCGGTGGCCGAGTGGGCTAGCGCACACCAGCTCGGAGCACGTGGAGCGAAAGCTCGCGCTGCAGAACCCAGGGATCCTGGGTTCAATCCCCACCCCTGCCCGTTTCGATCTGGATGAGCATCGTACCGGCGTGCGGTCGTGTATCACTACTGCGTGGTGCACGTTAAAGACCCCAGGCTAGCGGTTGTACCGCACTGGCTAAATTGCTTATCTACAGTGGGTAACAATGTTGCCATGTTCTGGCAGACTAAACTCCTGCTGTATAAACAACTAACGACTAATTTGTTTGTTTTTGCTTCCAAGCGTGCTGCAGGGGGACCGATGGCCGAGTTGGCCGAGTGGGCTAGAGCACACCCGCCTGGTGCACGTGGAGCGAAAGCTCGCGCTGCAGAACCCAGGCTACAGTGAACTAGAATAGAAGTAGTGGAAAAATAGCCGGCCTCCAGGTGAGGCGCTTCGTGTAGAACCTACCAGGTAGCGCTGGTGTTCGATTCCGGAGCATTCCTGCCAGCGAAGTTCGCGCCAAGCTTAGCTGTTTTTGATCTTAGCGGTTCATTAGTGTGGCCTATGTATGCTTTATGGGTGTTTCAACGTCTATGAATTAATGTTTAATGCTTACTTGGGCAATGTAGTGAAAACCGGGGTAACCAGTCTTGCATGCTGGCGCGTAGCGGTGTGGATCCGTCTTCTTTCTCTTCGTTTTCACTTGCTTAGCGACAAGACTCGAACCTATGTAATCACAATGCCAAGCCCTTGACATTCACGAAAACAAATCGCGAAAACGACCACAGACACCACAGGAACCATCTGAAGAACGTACGCGACGCCATATCCCATGTTACAGTAGCCAAGTCCTCCGGATTTCGACAACAGCGCCACTCGCGGCAGTCTACACTTCTGGCTTCACACAGCCGATGGGTCGGCGCCGACGATTTTTACACTACCCCTATATTCTAGTTCACTGTACCCAGGCCATAGAGTACTATGCACAAGGTGAAAAGCGGACACCGCCATAGGCCCCAGCACGGTCCCAGCGGCCCAGATAGACCAGTGACAGCTAGCGCTCCTAGCGGGCTGCATTAAGCATAATCTGGTTCCGGTTCCGGTCAAGCTAGTTTCGGTTTCAGTTTGGGTATTTCTGCTCCGGTTCTCCGGTGCCCTTCTCTTTTCTCCCTCTCTTTCCTCCTCGCCTCCATCATCGCTAGGCTCTCAGCAGACTTGGGAAGTAATGTGTTACAAGTAACGGATTACTTGTAATCCGTTACTTTTGCAAGTAATTTTGTAATTGCAGCGTTACTTTTTATGAAGTAATTTATAATGTAATTTCGTTACAAAATAATGGTAACGGATTACTATAATTACTCGTTACTTTTTAAAAATATGAGAATGTTACAGTAACTGGAGCAATACGAGCAGAACATTTAGCAGCATAAAGAGAGCAAGTTCAACAATATAGAAAATATCAGGAAGGAGAGGAATAGTCGAAAAGAAAATACGATTTTTCGTGTGACCGGTCACTACAACCACTAGAAAACCGGGCAAGGCATGTTACAGATATACGTAAGACAAATATCAAGTAAGACAACACCGTGTAGGCTCTCCCGTCGCCTTCCATCGTATTTTTCTTCTTCTCCCGGGCAGAAGAAAGGTCTTCGTGTTTATTTGTTTTTGCCTTTTACACCGTTTCACCCTTTCCAACTCTCTTCAACGTCTCCCGCCATCTGCACAGACATCAAACGCGGGTCCGTACCCCGTACGATTCGCGGGCTCACAAATCGCGTAACAGACGGTGTAGCCTCGCGCGAGGGGGTCGAATTCTCTTTGTCTTTGATGTGCGCTACTGTATTCTAACACGCTGTTGAGGCATAGGGGCAATTTAGCCAGTGCAGTACAACCGCTAGCCTGGCGTCTTTAGCGTGCACTGCGCAGTAGTGATACACGACCGCACGCCGGTACGATGCTCATCCCGATTGAAACGGGAAGGGTGGGGATTGAGCCCAGGATCCCTGGGTTCTGCAGCGCGAGCTTTCGTTCCGCGTGCCTCCGGAGCTGGTGTGCGCTAGCCCACTCGGCCACCGATCCCAATAAATGGGGATGTGGTGGATATTTATGCAGCGTGTAGTTGGTCAGCCATTTTAAGTTCCGACGAATCACTCGCTGTCGATGAGCAGTTTAGACAGTGCAGTACAACCCCTAAACGGGCGTATCCAAAATTTATGCATGCGTTTGTCGCCTTCAACAACATCTTTGTCGTCTTCAACTTCAACGAGGCGTCATTCATCATGTGGTTTTTGTGACCTATTGAATTAGAACTATTTCGTCGTTTTAAGTACCTTAAATACGTATAAATCAAAACAATTTTAAAATAAATGCTCCTCAAAGAAACAGCTCTAATTAATTTTAACCAAATTACGGAAATGCGCCACGTAGCGGAGGGCATTCATCGCACTATCTGCGCCTCGATTCGGCTTTAGTGTCCTCTTTACGTTTACTATATTACTCTATGCCCAGACATCCTGGTTCAATCTCCACCCCCGCCCGTTTCTATCTGGGTGAGCATCGTACAGGCGTGAGGTCATCACTACTGCGTGGTTCACGTTAAACAACCCGGGCTAGCGGTTGTACCGCACTGGCTAAATTGCTCATCTACAGCTGAGACACCAGACTCCCATCATTGCTGACAACCTTCCGGGTTTGTGGAGATACACACAGCACACGTATTATTAAGCGTGCTACAAACTTGGATACCATAATAATGGTAAGTACAAGTCTAACTTGTAGACGGGCGTTGTGCCGCTGTGAAACTGTGTTGTCCACTAGGGTCATACTAAAATGCCTCGATCTGTTTGTGTTTAATCATACTGATATGGGGCAGAAGCTTCGTGGGACAAACTGAATGGTTTGATATTGGTTGTATTGGAAAATATCACAATTTTTAAGCAGGCATTAATGGGCGAAGAGCGTATTGGTAGGGGTCAAGGTTGAAGAAATAATAAACATCTAGGACGAAGACGACAGAACCATATCTTTCAATGTGATTGTGTCGTCTTCGTCCTACTTGTTTATTCTTTCTTCAGTTTTTATAAGTCAGTCGGGTGTTATCTTGTTGGGCACTGCGAAATCGGGAAAAGTCAAAGTCAAACAAGGAGCTAGCTACGAAGAGAGAGAGAGAGAGAGAGAGAGAGAGAGAAAAGGCTTTTCCGAAAAGGAAGACGAGCATTTAGTCGTTTGCTTTTCACGAAAACCACTGATACCAACATATATATGTATGTATTTTAATCGTATTGATCTGGACTTACTAGAGTGTACTAGAATACGGGAAACGCCTCTTGTATACTCGTTCTCATTTTCTCGTTCTAACCAGATACGAGCCTGGCGCTACACCTCGTTCCACTTGAGCTTTGCAGGGTCACCAGTGCCACCTTCGATCTTCCCGAATCCTCGCGGCTTAAGGCCCTGTCACACTCTTGTGACCTCTTGAAACTGGGTTCCTTGAAACCTCTTACAACGAGAGGACACACTGGCGCCATCTATTGGGTAGCAGTGTAAACTTGGCGGTCCGGCATATTTTCTCTTTCTCTCGCGCATTATCCTTTTCTTTCTTGGCTCGAAAAACTTTTGTCAACGTTATAAACGAGCCTTTCTTATAGGTATTACGCACATTTGACACTCGGAAATACCACAAAACCTTCGCTCTTGTGAAATGCAGTTTCAGGGTCGCCGCATAGATGGCGCCAGTCTGTTCTCTCGTCCTAAGAAATTTTAAGAGGTTTTAACAAGTCTCGTCTCTCTCGGTCGTACTCGGTTGCAAGAGTGTGAACGGGCCTTCAACCTTCAGCAAGAGCAACTTAGACAGACCTCGCATTTTTCTGTTGAGTTCGCTTGTGCATTGGCAGTGGAGCCTCCAGTGATGAGTCGTGAATGTGAGACCTCACTTTCCCGACCCATCAGCCTCTCGCTCGGTCTTTTTCCATCTTCCAAAGCTGTCGTTTTGTGATTCAGCACTCAAGCCAAAAATTATTATTAGCACCAGTAGTCACTTTCAAAATTCCCTTAAAGGTATGCACTCTTTTCTCAGCAGTCCCGTTAGAGCGTGGAAAATACGGGCTTGACGTTGTGTCAACGGAATCGTACATGCGATTACATTTCTGAAATTCGTGCGATGAAAACTCTGGTCCATTGTCAGAGAACACTTCAAGTGCTGTTCCATGTCTTGAAAATATTTTGCTAAATTTCTCCACCATGGCCACTGATGTTGTAACTCGAAGCCTTTCTACCTCCGGGGAGTTCGAGAAAGCATCAAGCGGTAGCTTGTATGCATATCGCTGACAAACGCGGCATCGCTGAACAACAGACTTAATATTGCCATTGATACCTGGCCAGAATACCGACTCTTTTGCCCTTCCCTTACACTCCTTGACTCCAAGATGTCCATCATGAATTCTCCCAAAAATATGTGTCCTCATAATATGGAAAATGAAGATTTTCTTGCCCTTTAAAAAAAGTGTCATCTACCTCTTCAAAGGCCCGATACGCACTTTGTATAGGTCGGTGGTACTAAAGACCCGAAGGACTTCGTTGAAAGCAAATGTCGTTTGGCGTGATTTCAACTTTCAGCTGTCGTGTGGCGAGATGTAAACACCTTTAGCTCAAGTGTCATTAAGCCTAAATTGCGTTGTAGATACCCGTAAAACAGGGGTAATAAACAACAATGACCGATCTCATCTGGCGCGCGCTAGAAAAGCGTTTGCTGACCAATTAGCGTCAGCGCGACTCCAACATGAACCCACTGCGGCTCATACGAATACGCTTCACCTCACGCGAATGTGGCTCCTGCGCCCGCGCAGTGCTCCCCCCCCCCAAGGTGTAGACAGACGCCGGCTTGTTTGTAAACAGCACTTCGGTGTGTAACAAAAACAAACCAAATGAGATGAGCGTGTTCGGGCAGCACAAGGCATACTACTGCCTTTGTGATATGGTAACAGTGGTCTGATCGAAATATTCGTTATTCGTATTTCTTTATTCGGCGTTGTTCTGAGTAAACAAGACGCTACCCAAAACTTCTACATCTTTGCGTCACGAGGTTTGTGGAACATGAGGTGCAGCAACCGATTTTTCTTGATCGCCATAAATGCTGCTTTCCTGCCTTTTCTCAGTATAGATGGCAACATGTGTTTGTAACGTTAGTTACAATAGGTGTAACCTTCGCTACCGTCCACGAGACACTACCATTTGGTGGTAATGTAAAAAGGCGTCCTTTTGAGAAAAAAAAAGTTGAAACGAATTGTACGATTTAAGCCTCTCCCCCAAAAGGGGGAAGGGGACAACGTGCCCGGAGGCGACACCCGCCCGAAGGCGGGCATACAACACTACTGAGCTGGCATTGATCTAACCTTCGTGGGCTACACTTTGATCTCAGCCAAAAGGCCGAGGCTATTAGTGGCGAGATGTTTTGGTGGCGCCCTCGTTCGGTTACCTTTCGTGACGTCACTACCTTGTGAACAACAAGTTCGATGGTGTTTGTAATGAGCAGGGTAGAAGCTTGAAATCATTGCGCTGGCTTCAAAGCACACGCTATCACTCGTCAAAATTAAAATTCTTGCAGTCCTCTTAGTTCCGTCAATGAAGAATCCTTGCTGACGTCATAGTCGGCATTCGGCCAATCATGGCAGGCCGATCACAGCGACGCTTTCGATCACTCACGTCGCCAATAGACCTTTTGCTATATTACCCAAGCATCAAGGATAATGCAGGGATTGGTGTTCCACGCGCCACACGCGCATGCCCTCCCCGTATAAAAGATTCGAGGTAAATAACCAAAATAAAGCGTTTACGACCGCGCGTGCAAGATGCCATTTGTTTTAGGTATTTGCTTTAGAAACGTTGTTACTGCTGACGCCAGCACGTGCGGCGCGTGGAACACCAATCCCTGCATTCTCCCTGATGCTTGGGTAATATAGCAATAGGGAGTATTCACTGGTGGCCATATCTGTGTGCGTGGTTGCTGAGCGCGTGCTGACGGCGAGCTTCCACAGTTCTTTTGTAACGTGCATTCTACACCATCAAGATTGCCGGTCTCAGCGGGCTATTAATGTAAGCTCATTCTGAGCATGCGCCCTAAACATCGCCCTCAAATATGGCGTCCAGTGAATGCCCCGTATAGGTCTATTCACTGGACACCATATTTGTGGGCGCTGTTGGCATGCTCAAAACGAGCAAATGAGCATCACATAGGCTGCTAAGACCGGCAATCTCGATGGTGTGGAATGCACGAATGAAAAAGACTGTGGAAGCTCGCCATCAGCACACGCTCTGCAGTCGTTCTCCCAGCTATGGCCGCCCGTAAATACTCCCTATTGGTCTGCGATATGTTTTGGTGACGCCCTTCTATGGTTCCCTCTCGTGACGTCATTGCCTTGTGAACAACAAGTTCCATAGTGTTTCTAAAGAGCATTGCGGAAGCTTCAAATTATTGCGGTTCTGAAACCAACACTGCCTACACCACCAAAATTGAAGGGCTTACATTACTCTCATTTCCGTCGATGAGAAATCCTTTGCGGAGGTCATAGTCAGAATTCGGCAAGTCGTGGAAGGCCGATCACAGTGACGCTTTTGCTGGCGGTCATAGCTGTGTGCGCGACTGCTGAGCGCGTGCTGACGGCGAGCTTCCTTAGTCCTTTCGCAACGTGCATTCACCACCATCAGGATTACAGGTTTTAGCAGCCTAGTAATGTGAGCTCGTTTTGAGCATGCTCTCTAAACATTGCCCTCAAACATGGCGTCCAGCGAATACCCCTATACTCTATTTCACCTTATCATGTACCGCAGGAAAGACTACAAGCGCGAGCTCCTTGCTCTGGGGCCACCGTGTCTGGGGGGCACATCTCGGCGGCACAAGCTCTCGTGCACCAAGGGCAGCTGCCAACGCTATGAGCTCGCGCCTCTAGCCTTCGCTGCGGTACAACATAAGGTGACACGGAGTATACACTTCTTTCACCTCATGTTCGAGCGAAAGCAAAGCCAGAAGCGTGAGCTCAAAAGCTCACTCCGAGCGTTCGTGCTTTGCTCGAGCGCGCGAGCGGGGCAAAACCGCAAAAAGCACTGATCTCGCGCTTCTAGCTTTGACTTTGCAACACAGATGAGGAAGAACGATGTCTAGCGTCCCATCGTGCACAATCCGCGGGCGTATACAAGCGTCTGTCATCATTTGGCCACGCACGCAAACTAACCGTAAAAAAAAAAGTTTTAATTTTAGCAGAAACAAGCAAACAAAAACGGTTCAACTGGCGTCTTTAGCGACCTAGTAATGAAAACGATAATGATTTCCTTTATAATTTCATGTCCTTGTACCTTTTCAGAAATTTATATGAGCATGGGCGAGCGTGATGCCCTGCAACAGAAACGTCCCCCCCCCCCCCCCACTAAAAAAAAAAGAAGAATCCATTTTGGTTTGTTACGGGTTTTGTTCAGAACTCGAGAGCGGAGTTGACCATGTTTCACTATGGTTGCGGGAACGTGTCTCTGACCGGTATGCTTAGCGTCCCATTCCGCCTATGCATCACAAGTTGTCCCGAGGTGGCAACAAAAGACGTCACAGAAGCCCGAGTGTCATGTTGTCGGATGTCGCGATCCTAGCTTTTAGGCCCAAACGTTCTGGAGAAAAAAAATACGAGACAATGCGAGTGCCGTCCTCGTCGCAGCGTCCCAACTCCAGACTGTCAAAGCTTCCGCGGACTGTCAAGCTGAATAGCGAGCCGCGGAAGAACAGGCGTCCGTCACAACCACCACTTCTGCTGTGACACCGCCAGAATCGCGGCTGGCGACACCATAACGCTCCTCTGACGTCATCGGGCGGAATTCGAGGGACCACATTTTAGGAGGCGGTAAGCGCACCAGTCAGAGACGTGTTCCAGGTACCATAGTTTCACGCCGACTAAAAAGGGTTCGTCGGCCACGTCATCGAGCGGCTGTTCAGCCCGTCGGATCACTAACACCACGATAATTCACGTTCACGCCACCGGTTCGCGGGGCCCGTGACAAATGGTTCGGTGTCCCTGTCACCGTCGCAGTTCCCCCCGCCATGACGTCCTTGGTGTCTAGGGACTTCGTGTCCCTTTGGGACTCCTCTTCTAGCGCTCTAGCCTGGAAATCCCTGAACCAGCGCTAAATAGATGGGGAGCAGGTTCGAATTAGCTCGTATTTCTTTCGACTTATTTGCTCGCTCGATGTTCTTCGAAGTCGCACTCGCACCGCTGTTTCCTTCAGACATGGTGACACGAATATCTGCGATTCAAGCATGTTCGGTGCGAGTTTGTTTCATACATCAATGCATGCTTGGCACATGTCGGCAAACGGCTTTTGTATGACAAATCTGACAGCTTCGCCGTGCAAGGAAGAAACACGACTCGATACATTGTCTGTAGTGTATTGTATGACGTAGTATTAGTGTGGCCGCTGCTTACTGCGTCAGCTGACCCACCTGATACAAGAAGCCGTACATCGGTACTCCCTAGTTGATTTTGACCCCTGTGGCGAGAGGAGAGTGTGTGTGTGTGTGGGGGGGGGGGGGTCTTTTCGCTGGCGATGTAGCTCAGGGCAGAAACAAGCACCGCCAGAATTGCGGCCAACCACGATTGGTCGGGTGTAAACCAATTAGAGCGCGTTGCGCCGAACCCCGGGCTCCAAGCTCTGGGGGCATCCCAGGAGGGTATACGAGCCAGCGGGTAGCCCGAGCCCCCGCAAGTCGTTCATACACAATTCATGCGGGCAGCGTGGTCGGAAGCTCGCCCGTGGCACGCCATCGCCGTCGTCCTTCCGAGACGCCTTCTCGAGCGCGCGCTCGCTCGCGAGCCTATACGTCGCACTCCAGAAGCCCGACCGGGCAAGCGCGCTCTTGTTTTGCTGCTTGTAAACGGTTCGTATCGTAAAAACGTCCGGCCGGTCCGGTGTTGCAGCCGCGGGCGCGAAGAACTGTTTTCCCGCGGACAGTATACGCTCTCTCGCGGTGCACACACACGCGGCCACCGGCCCGGGCTGGCGGCGCCTGCGGTTGCCGAATTATTGATGAAAGAGGTAGACGGGTAGATTCATTTTGGGAGGGTGCCATCCGAATGTTCCCGGCCCTCCACGGTCGTAACGTTTGGGGGGGCATCATTTTTCTTAATGTTGCGGAATGGTTTTTGCCGCGGCGGGCCAGCCCGAATCGTCGGCGATGGGACGGCCGCGCGAAGCCAATAGTGCTCTTCTGCGTCTGGATGCTCGCGGGGGTCCCTGTCCATAGCGTGGCTGCAGGCTCCCAGTGGAGTCGTACTAAACAAAACCGTGGGCGATCCGCTCGGGGCTTGGGCGGCCGCTTTCGTGCTGCTGCTGCTGTGTCCGCGAATGTTGTTTCACTGCCAGCGGAATGGGTCCAGAGGGCACGCTGACGGCGTTACATCTTTCAGGGTTCATTGCTTGGTTGCCGTACTCATAGCGAGCGACCGACGGCGGTCACGTACAATCACCGCCCTCCCCCCCCCCGCCTTCTGAGATTGTCGGCGAAGTTACACAAAAGAAGTGTCCTCTTTTACAAGTGTCTTCGTTGCAAGTTTGGGGGTTGTGTTTTAGTGGCTTACTGTATATGAAGGGCGGGGCCACATCCGATGTACCCGCGTTCAACCAAAAGGGTTACCGCCCTTTCCAAAGTTACGTTTACAGTCATGCTGCACGTTCTGTGCACCAGAGGGGAGCTCTAACACATTTCTGTTTCAAAGCGGCCGAAGGCACAGGTGCGCGTGCGCGTGCGACCGTGATATCGCCTCGTCATGCTGGTTATCGTCATGCTGGCCAAGAATAATTAGTTCTGTGGTAGGAAATGCATGCCGCAGAAGGTACGCGCGGAGCAGTGATGCCACCACTATGGGTGCTCACGTGACGTCGGTGCAAGCAATGTATTACTGCTGACGTGATGTAAAAGCGTATTAGCAATTTTCATCGCGTGTCTTTGAACCTACTTTCACGGCTTCGTACTGAGATCGCCAGGCACTGAAATATCACATTGGAAAGGTGGTAAGCGTGAACCTGCCTTCTTCTTCTGACCTGTGGCATTTCCAGCGTTCGTGCGTATGGCACAGGATTCGCCCACTTTCTGAACCGGCGAACACGGTCGTGCTGGCCTGTGGAGATTGCAGGCAGCGAGTCTTGTTCGCATTACTAAAAAAGGTAATCATTTACTTTTTGTTAAAAGTATTAAATTATATTACTTTCTTACTTGAGAAAAAGAAAGTAATTGCCTGTTACTTTGAAAAGCAACCGTTACTTTTTCGAATACTTCATAATTTCAAAACGACAGATTTTCCTGTCGGTTTAAAAACGGTTCCTTCATACTAACAATAGTAATTCCCGGAGAGGGAACAAGGGGACAAAGAACGAACACAATTTCCAAACACAGATAGGTGACTGGTGCGCGACCGAAAAATCCGCCTTGTCCTGGTATTGAACCAAGTATCTCTCCATTTCCGGTGGAACGCTCTACCAAATGAGCTAACCAGGAGTTAGATGTCAGTAGAGCAAACGGGCTTTATCAGTTGCCACCAGTCTAATAGTTCCATCAAGGGTATAACGACCTGCATTTTAAGGTTATGGTGTTAATAAAATTCATGCAGCTCGACAAGAATAACGACCATAATAATCCCTGGAGACGGGGAACATGGGGGACAAGGGACAAACACAAATTTCCAAACACAGCTAGATGACCGGTGCACGACTGAAAAAATCTGCCTGGTCCTGGTATCGAACCAGTCTCCTCTCTTTGATACCAGGACCAGGCGCATTCTTTCAGTAACGCACCAGTCACCTAGCTGTGTTCGGAAAATTGTGTTTTGCCCTTTGTCCCCCTTGTTAACCCCTCCAATGGTCATTCTTGTAGTTATTCTTGTAGTTATTCTTGTCCAGATCGCCGCACATTGGAGTAATTGCGTTAACATCAAAGTATTTCATACTGTTCATTATTGGATGAGAATAAGCGGAATATAAACTACGAAGCTTCTTAATCCAACAATTTCGGTAAAACGTCCTTCTGTCGGAGAGTTGGTTCGAGGATTCATTGGAAGGAAATTTGTACGAACAAATGCAATAAACATGAAGTGGCAGAAAATTGGCGACATAAATGTGGAATCATATCTAATACTCTTAGCGCTGCATTTACGGTTGTAACAACATGATTATTAAAAGAAAGTGCGCTGTCAAGACAGATGCCAAGATCTCTGATAAACGATACGGGGGAAGTCGGGACGCCACCAACAGTGTACGCAAAGCAAATTCTCTCGCGCTTTCTAGATAGCACAATAGATCTAGTTTTTTGTGCGTTCAGTGACAAACAGTTGTCGGTACACCATGTAAAAACAGAATCTAGATCATCTTGAAGACTGGAACAATAAGACACTGACTCGACACTTATGAAAAGCTTAACGTCATCAGCGAAAAGAAGAATTTTGGCATCCTTAACGCAAGAAACAATGTCATTTATAAACAAAAGAAATAACATGGGTCCTAGAATTGAGCCCTGTGGCACACCGGAACTCGAAATAAACTCATCGGAGTAGCTACCGGAAACACGAACCGAATTGCGGTGATGACCGAGATAGTTTGAAAACCAGGCGCAGAGGTGCGGGCTGAAGCCATGCACGGCAAGCTTGTGTAACAATAATGTGTGATTAACCCGGTCGAAGGCTTTCGACATATCAAAGAAAATCGCGTCAACCTGACCTCTTCCGGAAACCACTGGAGCGCAGTAATTCAAAAATGAGCATAAATTTGATTCTACGAACCTGCCCTTCAAAAAACCGTGCTGGAATTCAGATATTTTTTTGTTCAAGTAAAAGCAAATCCGCTTATGCACTACTTTTTCGAAAACCTTATACCGAATTATACCGTGACAAATCTGCACGCTGGGCTGAGGATTTGTATACATTGAAGTGGTGTGTACACAGAGTCATTTCATGCGAGCGCAATTGCAGTCACTGGGGACTTTTAGCAAACCGTTGCCGTGTTCCGTGTACCGCGCTACCGGAGCCTTCGAAGCATGCTTAGAAGGCTCCGGTAGGCTTCGAAGGCCCCGCGATCGCGTTATACCCCGGGAGCGCGCTTCAAAGCATGTTTCGAAGGCTCCCTCCGGCGGTGCGGTAGGCTGAACACGGTAACGGTTTGCTAGAGGTCTCTACCGACAAGTTGATAACCGCCGGGAGGGGCTTCGGTTTTCCCGCCTATAGTGTGAGCTTCATGCCTTCGATCATGCTTCGGCGCCTCGTGCACCTCGAGCGTGCGCGCGCACTTAAAGCACGGCGGAAGGCATGGATCCCGTGCTGGAGGCCGAGCGTTGGAAAGACACCCTGCTTTTCACATTTTGACAGTGACTATTTAGTAAATATACGCGCAAGCTTTTTGTTTTTAGAGAAATGGGCAGTGCAGGGCAGAACTAGTGCGAACGCAGCTTCAGAATTCGCGCCAATTGTTCTTATGCAGATTTGCGCCGAGCATACACCGAACTAACTAACACACGCGCGTCGATTTTATCGCGTTGATAGTTTCTGGTGTAGCATTTGTCGCCTCTTCCCACTGCACTGACAAACAACAAACACTGATGGCCGACATGTCAAGAACACACCGCTAGCAACCTTTCTTTACGCTTCAGTGCCCTCAATTGCCGACAGAAGAACGTGTTTGCTAACAAGCAATGCAGTATACATGACTTTCCTGGACGTAAAGAAAAACCGTTGTGTTTTTTCGGCGAACAACAATCGTTGTTGGTCGCACCCAAGGGACCATGCTCTTAGCCATATGTCAGATTTTAAATGCGGTATCCTTTTGATAAACTCAACTTCCCACAAATATTTCGGTCGTGCCATCGAAACGCTTGCTCATCCACGGGAAAGTAATCTTCAAGTGACGTTCCTCTCCTTTATTGCGCGCATGCGCGTGTGAGCTTTTCACGTATTCCTCCCTCTTTGCAGTGCCAAGCTGTGCTTTTCGCACCTTCATAGAAATAAATATTTTGACACCCATTCTGCGTTTCATTCAAAAAAATTATTCGGTATCATATCGGGCCCAGCACTTTTCTTGTGTCTAATTTATTTAACAGCAAGTTAAAAATTCCCTCCTGACTTATCGGGATGTCACTAATTCTATCCACGTCGGTAACTTGTAGGCTTGGGACTACGCCGTCATCATTAGTGAAGACCGATTTAAAAAAACTAATTGAATTCACATGCGGTTAAACTACTTTGTGTAGTTGATTTATCCTTTAGTGAAATATGACGCCAGAACTTTTGTGGCGCACTTTTCGTAAAAGAACGAAGCGAAGTATAAAAATATTTTTGCTTTGATTCTAATATTTAAAAATTAAGTTGTGTGTTTATTTCCTAAAAAAGCTGGTGTCATGATTCTGTCCTACTGTGTTTACAATTATTTCTCACTCGGGCAATTCTACGTTTTAAATGGAGAATATCTCTGTTAATCCAAAGATTATAAACAGGATTTTTTTCTCGATAATGCACATATTTTAATAAACGTATGTTTACCATATTCTTTAAGCGGTACCACAGCGCTTTGATGTAAAAACCACATTCCATAGACAATTGTTCGAACGCATCTAAAGACAACTCCAAAGCATCAAGAATAGCGACGTCGTCAGCATCATTAAAATCTGCAACTGTTACCAGGACCGGTAAAGTTCTGAATCATTGGTCAAAACAAATTGACGCGAACACCATTTTATGATCACAAATACCTTCGCGCACACTGAAGCTATATTTTTTTACAGATCAAGAAGTGAATTGACCCTACCAGGTTGGTGTACTTTATGTACTGGATTACGGGAAAAGGCTAGATCAACCGGGGCACCTCCGTTCGCCCGATCCCGGTTAGACATAGTAAGTGTATCTCAATCAATACAGAGTAGATTAGAGTCTCCGAGACGAATACAATTAGTGGAGTGTTTGATGTATTGAAATAAGTAATTGAGACCACTAATAAAATAGGTGTATTTAGGGGTCTATAAACATCACATACAGAGCCCTGTCTTTTCTAACAACGTTATAACCAGGCGGGCATAGCTCTGAATTTGTAATATTGGGGTGTAACCACGTCTCAGGAACAACCATGATGTCAGGAGAGGGAACGAGCAATATTCGTTCCAAATCTTCAACTTTATTCGCTAAGCTTCTTATTTGTTACTTTCAGCTGACGCGACTGTTTAATCACTAGCCACTGCACTTCGCGTCCAGTAAGAACATTAACTCGCGTGTTGTTTTCCTGGTCCCATGCGTACACCTCGTTGTTTATGATAAGTTTATCATAACGCAAAAAGGTTTTGTCGTCTGGTGTTTTGTTACCTTCAACAGTCTGCCACAGGCCCACAGCTGCTTTCGGACCGTTTGTATCCGACGGGAATAATCTTCAGACATTGATATCCTAGTTCCCTTACGTTTGGCAGCGTTTCTTAACAATCGCATTTTTTCATTGTAGTCAATCAATTTAATGATCACTGGACGTGACTTGTTTGCCATTTTCCTTCCAAGTCGATGTATGCGTTTGACGCTTGCACCTTTCACTCCCATTTTCGATTCAAAAAGATCCTCAATTACGGCCTTTCTGATTGTTACTATTGTCTCATTTTTTTCTCGTTAATTCCATAGACAATTAAATTATTACGACGGCTGCGATTCTCTAAATCGTCGATATTGTCTAATAACGACGCCACCTGGCACTTCAAAGCTTTTAACAGTGGCTTCACATTGTTCAAGTTTTGGGACGGAGGAAGACAATGCTTCCATTCTCTGCTTAATTGATGCAAGACGCTCGTTTGTTGGGGCAGCTGACTGCTCTAGCCTTTGCTCTATAGACTCCAGGCGTGCCGTCGTAGCCTGCTGGCTTTGGATAATTTCCTCCAACTGCTAGCTTACGCTCGGACCGGGATTTACCTCTACTTCTTCGCTCAGGAGAATTACTAGAAGGCAGAGCGAATAAAAACATCCAGCCAAACATTCACACAACACGCCCAGGCAAGGCAGCACTAGCAAACACAAATAGTCACTCTTGACTTTACAGTTGCAAAACGGCTTACGCACCTGCAGAAGATACAAGAAGCGATGTGTTGGTGACAGCGTCGTTGCCGTGCCGCCTTGCCCACTCTAATATTGAGACAACGCCCTGTGAACTCAACTTATCGTGTGGCTTAGACAGGGCATAGATCTCTGAAGAAATTCTTGACAGGATCTTAAGGGGAGGGTGATAATATATAATATTGGTTATGAACTAGTTGATGTTGTTATAAAAATATCGGATTAAATCGTGTCTTAGTTTGATTTGTAAAAGAACCTTGCACCATAACATGAACAGTAATGAATGTAAGTCGCCTCATACACACATGCATTTCGAGTGGAGTTGCTGATTGAATGAGGCCATCCTACCGCCCCACTGTAATATTTTGTGATATTTGAATAATTCGTCTGGCACTGAAAAGCTAAGAAACGCTGAACAGGCCGGATGATTGTAGTAATTTTCATTTCAGGAGTTTAGCTTAAACGCCGATCAGAAAATTGTCTGTAGCAAAGCTGGTCGCTCGTTTTCGTCCGTCGAGTTCATTAGTACAAAGTTTTGTGGACATGGTGATTGACAAATTACAAAACACTTTACGTTTGAGGGACTCAATCTAGTTCTCGAGTTTGGCATTCTCATCTGCAGCAATCCGAAAGTGAGGCAAGTGCCCATTTCTACTTCCCAACGGCGTTTGCTTTAATTGAGATTACAGTCATATCGAAAACTTTTGAAGCTATACACTTTGTTTTACTTTACGTCTGGGCGCAGCCGACGTCAACAGCGTCAAAAACTCAATTCACTGGGCCTTCTTTGTATATGAAGTGGTTCAGTATTCTACAACACGTACAGAAACATACGTTTCTGTGCATGGTGTTCGTCATGTGACGAACTCCGTGTTTGTGCGCACTTGATGCTGTTTGCATTGGTCCCATCAGTTTGTAGCATTGGCTGCGTCAAGACTTAAGGTAAAACAAGTATAATAATAATATGTAACGTAAACATCCTACACAAACAATTTGGTTGGGTGGAACCACTATAGTATTAACAGGGAAATACTCGAACCAACGCCTTGGAAAAGTATCCCAACGTTTCGAAACTTGCTCGGTTTCTTCTACGGGGTTCACGCAAATCGCACTTAGCTTTGTTTGGTGTATTTCGTTTTTATTCCTAATATTATTTTGCTATCCACCGCAACGCTAACACCAAATACTTGTCGTGTTTCTCGTCGAATCAATAACTTCAAAATTAAAGTTTAGACCCGTGGGCTGAGCGCGTGCTTCGCTGATTGCGTGTATGCAGCCTCTAGTACGTTAACAAATATTGAGCTAGTTGGTACATACTGTTGGCAATTGGGTTCATTGTTCTGCTGACCCGATTGCCAACATCGTTCACGTGCACAAATTATCTTTAAAAGTCACTGGGGAAACTATTTTTTTTAAAACAAATTGTTTTTTTTTAACATGGTGCGCGTGAAGAATAGTAATATTAAATAGACAGTGATATCTGCTTACTCGTTCTCGCGTTTAGGAGCTGGCGGAGCTCCAGGGACTCGCATGGGGCTTGTGCCGCCCTCTCTCGGAAAGGGAGTCAATTAACGAAGCTCCTCGTCGATTTCGCGGGTTTTATGTTCTTCACCCGCTTATTGTCCCGCGTTTCCGATCACTTCTGACTACACTCTGTTTCAGTGATTTCCCTGGACATCCCCCTAGGGGGGGGGGGGTGTAAACCCCCCTTGCTTTTTTGAAAGCACCCCCTTAATTCGAAAACGACTCCTCTATTCTCAATGAGGCCCCCTCCCCCCCGCCCGCCCCCCCCCCCCCCCCAAAGCCCACCCTAAAAATTTAGGCACCGCCTCTAGTCGAAATTCCTGGGGAAACCCCTGTTCCGTTTCACTTGAAGTCAGACCGCAATTGAAAGCTACGATCGGATGGAGGCAATCAAGCAGCCCCAAAAGTGGGCCGTCAGCGCGCTCATCGCCTTTCTGCCTCGTTATATCATCGATTAAACGAATCACCCGCAGTGAATCTGCTGCGATCCTGCTCTCTTTGTTTCTGCGCGCGATTGGCCCAGAGAAGGGTCGCGAAATGATGATCCCGAAACCATCAAATATTTGTACTCCAGCATCGAGTTTCAATGTTCCCGCATGTCCCTGTACTGCATATATCGCCTGGTGTCGAGCAATGGCCGCCGGCGATGGCACCATCTGCGCTCCACCGTCCTACACGAAAGGTCAATGTTGGTGTATCTAGAAAACTCTATCACCGCCGGAACGCCGCAAACAAAATTTTCCGCCGAGCACTGACGTTGATCCAGAGGACGACGTGTATTTTGGTGGCCAGTTTATTTCTTTCGGCATGGATATCTGGGACCTGGATAGCAACAAACAGACTTCCCAATGGTCGTGTTGTGCGTTGAGAAACTGAGGGAGAGGAGGAGACGCCAGAACGCCGAGCTCTGATTGGAAGGATTAGTGGGTAGACCTAAAGCTATAGCTGCCTTTGTCTCCGCTGCGCTCGTCGAACGCGTTAAAACGCGAAAGCCGAACACCGGACGCCGGCTTTCCACGTCCTAAAGTGTTCGGCGAGTGAAGTGGAGACAAAGGCTGCTAGCTTTATGTCTACCCACTATTTCTACCAATCAGAGCTCGGCGTTCTGGCCTCCCCTCTCGTCTCCTCCTCTCCCTCAATTTCTCGACGCATTGGAAAAGAAAAAGAAATTCATAAACTGTGAATCACAGAACTATGTCGTCTCATGGTGAAGCGGGTAAAACGTTGTTATCCTTGTTTGTACCATGAAATTAATCGTTTGCTGTTTTTTTTACAAAATTTGTCATGTCGTTATTTTTGTCGACGAATCTGCGGGTCAGCATATAGTTTCTGTAAGCGCTCCATTTATTACTTGCCCGCGTAGCTGCCGACCACCTGTTTCTTGTGTTCTTTCAGTCTCATCGTGTACGGTACCTAGTGCTTATGGCAAACAAAACTGTGAGAGCATTGTTTTTAGTGGCTAGTGTTAGAGCAAAAGCTTGTACTACATTTCGTTCTCTTTGGCTAAGACAGACTCGGTAATATAAGCTAATATCTGCCTATTTAAAAAAAAGCAGCACAGCTTCTGTAGTTTGATACGGTGTACAAAGCGGGCCCAGGACTGTTCACCACGTCTCACGTTGATGACTATTCCTAAGTGAGGACTAAGCGAATTAAATCAAAGAACGGGCCTTTATTGACAGCAAGCATAAATTCAATCGCAGCGTGCTTTCCAAAAGTTGTTTGGTTCGCTTCAGTTTTGAGGCCTAGCATTAGAAAGGCCGAGCGACAATGCACAAGCTTAAGCTCGGACAGCTTCAGCGGCCTCAGCCGACTCGGCCACGTAGCAATACTGCTCCAAGAAACAAAAAAGAAAACAAATACAATGAAATATTTCAATAGAGGGTGCTAAGCGTATCTGAAGATGCTCTGAAAGCATGTTTACGAAAGGCTTAAATAAAATTACTTACTTACCGAAAGTTACGTGATTTAGAAATTTCCTACGGTGCAACTTCAGACGGCATAAAGTTGGTTTGCCTTATTCGCAACAGTAATTACCAAAAATAAAAAAGAATTATAATTATTTCAGAACGTTGCACAATTGGTCACATTTTTCAAACTTAGTTCGTGGTGGTTTGTGTAGCATTCACACTGAACGTGTACCATAATATTTGAGCCCGAAACATAGATTCGACCGTTTTACCCAGATACCAATATAGGCCCTTCAAAATCTCTTGTTATGTCGAAAGAGAAGTGGAATGGACGGTTTACATTAGCGTTATCACACTGTAAGCTCTTGAGTTACCTTTTCGAAATCTGTAAGCTTGACAATGAGAAGAATGGAATGTGATAACATAGCGTAGCTGAAATACCGTTACGGTTAACTCCATGCCGGAACCGAACCGGGAACGTACCACAAAAAAACCCTTTCTGCCAACCGTAGTCTTATAAGGCGCAACAGGAAAAGAAAATAGTTAGGGAGGCTCTGGTTAAGGTGGGAACAACTCAAATACTGCTGTGCATTTGCAATTTAATGGCGGCGCCTGAGGGAGAGGATTGGGAAAGGATATGCGCCAATGTTGCCTGCACGAGAGCAGACACCCACTCTATTGCCCCATGTGTCTTTCCTCCTCTCGGCTCCCAGTACAAGCAACGAACGCTTTGGCGTAGTCTTTCTCGCTTCCTTCTCGCTTCGAGAATTCCAAAAGTCGAGAGGAGAAAACAGGCTTGCCAGACAAGCAGCAAAGTCGAAGTTGGTGGAATTTACCTTTTTTTTTCGCGTTAAACAAATACTTAACCTATCGGAGCACAACTGGTGGCTATAGAAAAGTAATTATTTTTACCTTGCATAAATTATTCAAGCACAATAATAGGCTCTTTTGACCTGAGTTAGGAAATTAAAGAACCCTTCGCTCTGTAGACTCCCAGCAAAATTTAGCAATTACATTGCGTCCAGATCGCGTGATTCCCGATCTAGAAGTTGCGCCCAATTTTTTCTTTCTTTCTTCGTGGCTTTCTTTTCGTGGCTTCGGAGAACGCGCCGCGCGAATCTCCTGTGCTTCGCACCTCCCGAATCGGACAGTGCGATGGGAACTACACGTTCGTTAGACCAGCCGTACGTTTATCTTTCGCGGCGTGATCACGCCTCTCGCCCACGCGGGAGAGCCGGGTCACGTGCGTGATGGAAGGGTGGCAGCTCATTGGTCCTGGGAAGCGCGTAGCTCTCACCGCACCGTCAGCTAACGGGTGGACGGGGTAGAGCAGCTGTCGTTTTAAATTACATTAAAGAAATTAAAGAACCCTTCGCTCTGTAGACTCCCAACAAAATTTAGAAATTACATTGCGTCCAGATCGCGTGATTCCCGATCTAGCAGTTGCGCCCACCCTAACTAGAGCCTCCCTAAAAATAGTAGGTTCGTTATACGTTTCTGGTTCCACTCTGCAATAGCGGTAACTAAAACGGTGCTACGACAACACTTTGGTAAAATGCCTTAATAACTCGATTCTACCACTCAGTAAAGACTCTGTTATACCCCGACGTCGAGCGTAGCAAACGCGGCGTAGCGCAGCGCACACTGATACTGAATGGTCGCAGATATCGAGTTCCTGCTCGCCGGCCATTGAAAGGTCCACGTTCCGCGCTACGCTATACGTTCTGCTACGCTCAACGTCGGAGTATAAAAGAGTCTAAAGTGTGGGACAGCGATCAGTTTTCAAGCTTTTTCGATATGGTTTACCTGTCCGGCAAACAGCACAACGTCATCCGCACCGGCAGTAATAAAAAAGAGGAAAGGATGGTCGACTGTCACCGTTGCCGCTGTTTCGGCCGACTTCCCGGACACCTTGACCACAGTCACACTCTCTGCTTCGCTCCCGGCTTCGTCAATCTGAAGCTTAGACACCTGGAGGAAGCCACTCACGTAGAGGTCCCTGTCGCCGTCGATTCCCGACAGATCGGCACCGTGACCGAAGAGGAGATTGATGCCCAACTTCTTCAGTGGTCCTACGAGATCGTACCTGGAGGACAGCTTGAACTTCGGCAACGACAAAGCGACACTCCTCTTGTCTAGCCTTTGCAGTGTGGACCGCCACCTCGTCGCTGACAGCTTGCTCTTCAGGTCGTCTAGTCTTGCTGCCTCTAACGGAAGGAATATGATGAAACGGGCTCGGAGTTTCTGGTACGGCAACGCCACGACGTGGGTCTTGAGGTCGTCGTCGAAGTGGTACCCGGTCTTGAACCTCTTAAACATGAAGGTTGTTGGCGCTGCGGTTCCATCTGCGTTGTGAAACATGTCTTCTGAGTTGAGTCGTTGCTCAAACTTGCTTGACCACAGACCCTTGAACCGGATTACGTTTACGGCGAGCATCACTGTGTTCTGGTCGAGGACATCTGCGTCCAGAATGTGCGTTATTTTCTTGTTAGTCTCGGCACCCACCCACTGATCAATTTGGAAGGGCAGCTGGCCACTCATCTCCCAGATGGAGGCATGGAGGACGTTGCCCTTGTCCAGGAGTTTCCTGAACGCTGGCCGTAGTTTTTTCTTCGTTTCTGTTTTGACAGCGAACACGTTGGCCTGCTCTAAGTACGAGTTGTTGGCGTCGTGATGGTAGACCGTCTCGTAGAAGGCCTGGAACGACGATAGAAGATCTTCTCGACTATGGGTTTTTGCGGAGCTGAGGACACGTTGAATCTCTTGACCCGTTTCTCCATTGGCCCCGTTGTTCAGGATAGCGAGGGGAATGAACGCACCGATGGGCGAAAAGACGGTGTTTGTTGACTTGTTTCGTGGTAGCTCTCGAAGCAAGTTGAGAGAAAATTCGGTATTTTGCCATCTTGACTCACCCGTGCTTGCCACGACGCAAGCAGCTATGGTGATCAGATAAGAAGTTGTTTTCGTTTGTAGCATATCGGTAAGGCAGTCTCTTCAATACCAGCGGTTGCTAGAAGAAAAAAAGAAAAATTTTGATCTGGATGAGCATCATACCGGCGTGCGGTCGTGTATAACTACTGGTGCACGTTAATGACCCTAGGCTAGCGGTTGTACTGCACTGGCTAAATTGCTCATCTACAGCTGAGATACAAGTCACCCGTTGTGGCATACTAACCTCAGACTGTAGAAACATGCACACAAACAGAAGAAAAAATAACACGATCATGAATTCTAAATTCTAAATGTGAGTAAATTTCTCGTGTTTGAACCGGGTTTTCACGTTTAACCTCGTCTCGTACGTCATTAAAGGGGCCGTGCAACTCTTTTTCTAGTGCAGTAAGTACCGCTCGCAATTAATCCTGGGGGTTTATAACACAAGAAACGCCCATTAGCTAAGTCAATGGCTATGCGCAGATACGAAAGAGGGTTTTACTTGAAAACGCCTTCTGCGAGTTTACAATGAGGAAACGACAGATCATGGTCATTGCCCCTACACAGGGGCAATGACCATGGCTGGATATTGGCTGGAAATGCATCAACCGCCGCAAGCTTATTCCCTCAATCGTCCTGCAGTCACCACCCTCTGAGATCTTGTAAAGTCTTCATCGAAAAAAAATGAAAAAAATGAGACGTTTGATTATTTTTAGACTCACAGCACAGTGAATCCCAGCATACTGCACCAACAATGGCGTCCCGCTGGTATGCTCCGCAGCCTCCGCGGGGTAGGCCGGTCTCGCACTAACGAACTTGCCTTTAGCCCGCAGCTGCCGGGCTGTGAGCGTGAGAAGTGGCAGCTTTCTTTTCGTGGCTTCGGAGAACGCGCCGCGCGAAGCTGCCTATGCTTCGCACCTCCCGAATCGGACAGTGCGATGGGAACTACACGTTCGTTAGACCAGCCGTACGTCTATCTTTCGCGGCGTGATCACGCCTCTCGCCCACGCGGGAGAGCCGGGTCACGTGATGGAAGGGTGGCAGCTCATTGGTCCTGGGAAGCGCTTAGCTCTCACCGCACCGTCAGCTAACGGGTGGACGGGGTAGAGCAGCTGTCGTTTTCCGCTTCCGTCAGACTTTCCCTTTGAAATGAGTTCTCGAGTGCAAGTGGCGAACGAACGGTACCCAAAAGCGCCGCTGTGGATCGTAAGCAAAATTAGTTTTCTCTGGATTTTTGGAGCAGAATGCGTACGTCGGGTCACCTAAAGCCGGGGTCAAACTCTTTATACACCTTTCTCACAAGGGCGCAGACATCTTGAATTTCGTCACTTCTGGTATGCGGTAAAACATCGTTTTTTTTCTCCCCGCCGCTCGAAGGTGTTCACGAAAAATGCGTGATTCTGACACATTTATGTTTTGCCTCACCTATATTTTATCGCATATTCCAGGTTAAAATGCTATATTATATTTTTATTCCGCATACCAGATCCGGAACCCACGTGACGAAGAACGACAGGAAACAAAAAACGTCATACAAAAAGCAGTCTGCGATGCGGCATCCGTGCTTCGGATGCCGCATCGCAATGAGTTCTACGAGAAACTTGGCACGTGGCATTTGAAGCACGGAGCTTGCGGTGACTCGTGTTATCAGACTATCTTTTGTGTGATATATGGGTAGTGTGACCCCAGCTTTAGGGTTAGACTCGACAGTGGGGAGTCTCACTGTTTAATGCTGATTGTGCGTTTGAAGTCGCCCGCTAAAAATAGAGAAAACGCGGTTCTAATTCATTGTAACGATCAAGAACTTGCAGCGACTTGCCGATCAAAGTTTGATTGGCTGAGGGGAAAACGCATTACAACTCTACAAATGCAACTCGCTACTTTACGCGTGTTACTTTAAATCGGGGATCACACTGTTCATACATCATACAAAAGACAGTCTGCAAACACGAGTCACCGCAATATCCGTGGTTCGAATGCCGCGTGCCAAGGTTTCCTTTGAACACATTGTCATGCGGCGTTCGAAGCACGGGCCTCGCGGTAACTCGCATTTGATTCTGTGTGTAGACTTCCTTTTATATGGTGTTTAAGCATTGTTACCCCGGCTTAAGGCTTCTCGTTATTCAAGAGTCTTATGTGATTGTCTTTGTATTGGCGACGTGCGCGATCGAAAGTGTCGCTGCGATCGGCCTTCCACAATTGGCCGGATGCTGACTATGAAGTCAGCAAAGGATTTCTCATCGGAAAAATCAAGAGTAATGTGAGAACTTGAATTTCGGCGGCGTTGGCAGTGTATGGTTAAGAGCGCAATGCTTTCAGGCTGCCACCATGCTAATTACAAACACCATCAAACTTGTAGTTCGCAAGATAACGACGTCACGAGAGGGAACCATAGGTTGCTGCCACCAAAACATCTTCACGCCAATAGTCGCTGCCGGCTGAAGAAAATCAGGGCGTGGCCTATGTGGAGTGCAAGTTCGTCTGCCTCTTGCGCAGGGGTTGGGGTGACGTCAGAACACCGAGCTCCGATTGGCTCACCTTAAGGCCTTAAGGCAGCTAGCATTGACGTCTACCTATTGTCCTCCCGACCAGAGCCAATCAAAGCTCGGCGTTCTGACGTCACCGGAACGCATGCGCTGGGCAGACGAACTTGCGTTCCGCATTATGTTCATGGTCTATGCTTCGAAAACTGTTCTTCGTCGGTCTTGTCCACCCATGCCACAATTTCATTGGCCGCCAAGTGAATATAAAATGCTGGGCATTCGACACAACCCGCTATTTTTAAGTTGGAAGTGACTGTGGATGGCACAAAATGCTCGAGGATACAGGAAAAAATGTTACCTGGCGCGCCTAAGACTACCACAGACGTCGTAGCTAGGGTTCGTTGTTTTCGGTAAATACCAATAGACCCCAAAAATTAATCCCCGCTCATAGGGGAAACCGAAAAACCCCGAATTGCAGGTGTCCTCGATTATGAAAAACCGTAGCTTTGCGCAAGGAAGATCTGTATCTGGTTGAAAAAAACCCGAGACTGCGGGTAAACGACACAACACTAAAAGTTAGAGACTTTTTAGTGTTGTGTCGTTTACCCGCAGTCTCGGGTTTTTTTTCAACCATGTGCAATGTACACCAGCTCGTTTGCACCCTTACATTTTGTTCATCTGTATCTGCAGCTTTTTTTCGTCTTGACCCGGCCTCCACCGTGCTGTCCGCGAAGCTGATTTTTTTTTTCCTTCGGGACCACAACGTTTTAATGCTTTTACCCCCTATTATCGGTACCAGGTCGTTTTCCGAGCATTCGGGTATCGAGCTTGTTGCCTGGAGGTCCAGGAATCCCGTGCCCGTGTCTTATTTCCTTCGAAATATGTCCCGAGAAACACGAATTTTTCGTCCGACACCGCAACTTGACAGCAAAAAATACGGTATTTATGGAATAAATTGGACCCTCAAAAAACGCACCCGAATCTACAAAAAAAAAAAAAGAAACACGAAAACACGAAATTTTAGTCGAAATTCATAAAAAAAGCAGTAGCCGTTCTTGTATTTATATATAAAAAAGCATGTTTGTACGGCTCAAAATTAAGAAGAAAAAGTAATGCTCCTAAAATGACTACATCAGGAATACTGCTGTCTGTGGTGAAGCGAATAACGGATGTTGTTTGAGAAGTCCTTCCTAGAAAATTATTACAGGATACTATAAGTGACCTCTTTCGAAAGTCACGTGCCGATTATTAGAAGGTCGGAACCACTGGACAACGGCCAAACAACTGGCATTGTGGAAAGTGCAAGTCATTCCATAAGATAGAGAACCTCGGAGCGCGGCCAATGCAAGGAGCCGACGATCCAATCAGACAGTGTCTGAAGTGCAACGTCACTGCACTCATCACATTTTTTGTGGGTGTGTGTTTGCCTTCGAATCCAACCAAACGCATTAAGTGTGCCGTGACCTTGAGGTTTTAGTCCGCTACAGTTGAACCTCTTCGGAAGAGAGCGGCAAAGAAACTTGGACAAGAGTAAAGGAACAAACACGACAGGACGGCGCTGATCCTGTCGTGTTCAGCGCCGTCCTGTCGTGTTTGTTGCTTTACTCTTGTCCAAGTTTCTTTGCCGCTGTCTCTTCCGAAGATGTTCACCTCAAACCAACTAGCCCAACACGTCACATTGTTCCGCCAGAGTGCAGAAATTAAACAGCGGCCAACGGAGTGCAATCTTTCAAAAGTGGTCTATAGCAACGTTCGGACGTTAAAAAATGTTCTAAACGTAAAAATAAATTTTGAAAAAAAAATTGATAACATCTCAAGTTACTGATAGCTTTAAAAACTCAACATTATGTTTATGCTTCTTCCTCCGTGATGCCTTCTTTGGCGTTTCTTTAGATATCGGTGACAATAGTTACGGCTCGCAAGAAGGATGGAAAATCCTTGATTCTAACGTATAGCCTTAGACGACTGAATATCGCAATCAAATATTTTAGTTTGTTATTTTCATACGATTATTTCCTTCCGGAACTGATGATCGTTATTTCGGAGGATTGTTTCTGAATAATCAAATTCCACATTGCTTAAAATAAGAAGAGACCATACGGCACCGATACGTTCATGGCTTCTGGCACGGAAACCGAAGCCATAACGACCGTTTCCTTTCATCGCTTATCAATTGCAAAGCTGTTTTCTACCCCCGACATTTTTTTCTTTTCGTCATTTCTTTAATCTTTTTTGTGAGCCTTCTGGCTTCCAAGATATGACGCACTGACGTAATTAGGAGTGGAGTCAGACCATTCGTTACTGTGTGCGGGCGCGTTTTTATTTTCATTCGCGGCTTATTGTTAGCTCGTTTCCGCCGTGGTCTACCAACGAGCTGTCCGTCCTAAACGTGTCCTATTGGCGTGGCGACGACAAAACAACTTTTTCGCCCATACTGTAAGTGAGGACATTCAAGATGGCGGAGCCTTTGTGGAAAACTTATATATACCAACGCGTATATAGGTCTGACGTCACGCTGCTCGACTGCAGCGCCACTGCAGGGGGCCGCTGCGGTGGAGCTGCAGTCGGCGCGGAACATGCGAATACGCTTCCTTTTACGGAAAATATGTTTTCTGTGCACACGCGGTACCCACACGTGGAGTGGTCAAACGCTAACCGGCTTTCCAACATGTTGATGCAGTAGTTTTGCCTTTATAACTTTTTTGGTGGTAAACCGTGGTATACAAAAGACATGTTCATACGACGGTTTGCAGGGAATCCATGATGTACTACATCCCGCTTGTGCTGATCACGCTGACGTTCTTGATTGGCGTCCTCGGGAGGCGTATGAGAAACCTTGACTGCACACCCTAGCTATCCGGCGGTTGCCTCTCTGATTTGCATCGATTTCAAAGTTAACCAGCGTTACGTCAAGTGGATTACGTACTGGATCATTTTCGGGTTTGTCAACTGGGCCGACGTGATATGCCCTGTGATATGCACGCTAGGCTGTAGCAAGGAGTGAAACGTGGCAGTTTCCTTTTTAGCGGGTGTAATATTTTGTTAGCACGAAACTTTAACAAAGTGCACTGTGCGATGCTACTAAGGTAAACACAACATTTGCGCTCTTTTATTTTTTGTTTATTTTTGTCACGAGAAGAGTATTGACTGTCACCAATCTTTTCTGTTAGTTCCCGAAATGAGGACTTTCCGTCATTTTTATAGTACCCCTTCAATTCAAAAAAAAAAAAGCAGCTAGTTGGTTGTTTGTTTTAACAGTGTAGCTGTATGTACCGTGCAACTTCGTATTGTCACACATGCACGGAAATCAAATTGTATTCGATCATATATATAAAAAGAATCAATATGACTTTTACTGTGTAAACATTATTCAGGAAGCACTTAGTATTATTCTCTTCAAAGCCGGAATGCCATGCTGTTTGTTGCATGTCGCGATCCTGGCGGTTGGTCGTAGAAATGCTGGCGAAAAGTGCGAGCGAACGCGAGTGTCGCTGTCGTCACGGCGTCCCAACTTCTGACTGTTTAAAGTTCCGTGGACTGTCATATTGGAGAGCGACCTGCAGCAGAACAGGCATCTGCCACATGAACCACGGCTGCAGGAACACCACCAGGATCGCATCCGACGACAGCATGACACTTGTATGATGTCGTCAGGCGGAATGGAGAAAAATAAAGCATTTGATTTGATTGATTGATTGATTGTATTTATTGATTGACTGATTGATTGATTGAAGTTGAGGGACCACTTTTCTGGACGCGGTAAACACACCAGTCGGACACGCGTTCCACGCACCATACAAAAGCTGCGCGTCGGCGTCCATTTTCGCCTTTGTCCGTCTGCTATTCACCCGCCGTCCAGAAACGTCTGCAACGCTCAGAAGACGCAACCATGAAAGCGGCGTTCTAGCGTTCCGTCATGCACTAGCCACGGTCCAATACAAGCGTCTGCCAGCGTCTACCGATGTGCGTAATAAGAAACCGAGAGAACTAAAAAACTCAACGAAAGAAATATGCAGTCTTTCTAGCTTTACTGTTCCTTTTTTTTTCTTTTACAGCGGAGTTGTTAAGGGTTAGTTTCCTCAGGATCGTATCCCCGGTAAAGAAATGAAGACACCGGACTCTGGACATCTACCGCCATCTATGAGCGACGGCGGCAAGCCACGTATCTGGTTGCCGCCGTCGCTCATAGATGGCGGCAGCCTTTCCACTCTGGCTTGCCGACTTGCGGCTTGCCATTATTTTTCATTGTACAGCTCCGCTGATCTTCCTTCTTCACCAAAACAACAAAACCAAAAGTCTTCTTTTTTTTTTTTACAGGGCATTTTTGGGCAAGGTAGGTGAGCGCCATGAGGCACAACCTCGGTGGAAGAAGCACATTTTGGTGATGACTCTGGCCGCTCTTCCCGCAGGGAGCGAGCGACCAGATCGTGTTCGGAGCTAGCCTCAAACCAGGATTAGTTCCGCGCCGCCGTTAAGGGCGCTGAAATATGAGGTCCCTCCTCGGCGGCCACGGTGTCGGCGGCGTAGCGTGCTCGCCTTTTTCGCGGTGTGGTGGGGGTGTGCGGTCAGTGGCTGGCCTCATGTTTTGCTTTGGTGCTGTGTCGATCACAGGTGCCACCATCGTGCACGAAGGTGAGCCTTAACCCGAAGAAGAAGAAGGAAGAGAACACAGATTTACGGACTCTGGCGACTTGGTGGCGGCGTGGCGGCGGTGAGGTACAACAAGAAGCGGTGGGCGAAGGGAATGAGGGACCACCGCTGGGTGAAACGACCGGACTCCGGAGCGGTCGGTATGGGAGGGACCCGATACTTGGGCGCCATCTATCCCCGTGCGAGTGAAGCGCACTCGGTGAACCGAACATAATGTGGCCGCCGCGTCAGACAGAGGGTCATCACCTAAATGTGTTTGTTGCACCGTGGGTACAACAAGAAGCGGTGAGCGAGGGAATGCGGGACCACCGCTGGGAGAAACAACAGGAGTGGTCGGTTTGGGAGGGACCCGATACTTGGGCGCCATCTATCCCCGTGCGAGTGAAGTGCTCGGTGCGCCAAAATAATGTGGTCGCCGCGTCGGACAGAGAGTCATCACCTAAATGTTCCACCGTGGGTCTACAACTAAAACGCGACCTAGAAATATTCTCTTTGGTAGGCCAGGTGCACTGCAAAACCTGAAAGCTTGCCTTTCGAGGCGCAATGATGGGAACATACCTAGACAAACTTGATGCGAGTCGAAGGTCCGATTGCCTCCAACCAAATTGCTCGCCAATTCTTACCTGGGTAAGAATCTTCTCCCTGGATAAGAATCTTTTCGGTATTGAAATCTTGGTCGCAGTAACGGCGGTTCCACAATTCACAGAACAGCGGAACCGCTTTTACGGGAGCATACATCTTTATTCAACATCAACACACGTAAAGCAAGAAATCAAGCCAGATCGGTCAAAATAGTTGATCTGGGACGCTAGGCTTAGGTCAGTCCCGCTACGAGAACACGCATCCGCATAGCGCTTCCGAAGGCATGTACTTGCGGCAGTTGTTTGTTGAAAACTACGTCGGTTGAAGAGATTTTCCTCTTAACACCTCTGTGTACTCAAAACCACTCGCACTCATAAAAAGTGACGAGCCCAACAAGCTACGCTCGTTCAGCACTTCCCACACGCCGGCAGCCATGTTTGTAAACATTTCAAACCAAAGCGGGTAGAAGCAATCTCAGAATACATCTGAAAACAATAACAACTTTATCTTGATTATTTGCTTCTCAAACATAAAACAATCGTCGATTAAAATACTATTGCGGCACGGAAGTACAAATTTACAACCAACCTTTTACACGTCAATCATCTCTCCAGCCAATAAGAGATGTAAGCACCGTGAAGCACGAGGCGGGTCTTAGCGAGCTGCTACCTCCATGTTCTGCGCCTAAATTGCGTCTAACGGCGTAAATATTGCGCAAAAATATTAATGCACAAATTATTTGAAACAAAAAATGTCCCATCTATGACCTTTCAAAAAAAATTATGGTAGTGTCCCTTTAAGTTGAGACTGCAGCCAATGACACAAGCACGAGAGCTCGAGGTCGGTGCTTTGAAGCGTTCTTCCACAGAACGAGCACTGGCGCTAGAAATGCACGTCTCAAGGACACGAGTGTCGGCTTGCTCGCGCTTGTAGCTTTGGCTGCAGTCCCAGCTGAACGGTGAACACAACCATAGCCTCCTATATACTTACAAAGCCTGGCAGATAACTACGAGACGCGGCCGCCAAAAGCGAAAAGGTAGAGCAGCAGACAGCGGATGAGAGGAGAGTCATGTAACGGGCGCCCCGCTGTGGCGAGACGCCGAAATACACTTCTCCCGAGCGATGGAATGTCCGCTCGTGCTCCTCGCTTTCCTCGCGCGTCCTCGCCGCAGCAAAAGCTGTGCGCTCACTACCACCTTCCCCGAGAAATGCTCTGTGCTACCAGATCGTCACGCTCCAAATCTGCGACCGGGCACTCTATGACTCCCTCGTCGAACTGCAAGGCTTTGTGAGCATAGAGGAGGCTATGACAGAGTATAGTACCAACTATACTCTGTTTCATACTTAGAGTACAACGCTGTCAAAGCAGCTGGCGCGAGCATGGGGTTTGATCTCGCAGATAATTTGCACGCTTTCTCGCGCAAACGAAACCATAGATGAAGTCACGCGCTCGTGCAAGTAGCTCAGCTGATTCCCGTAGCAAAATAAAAGAAACACATTAGTTGCGTGAGTGACACTTCAATCTTTTGGCGCGTGACCCGAGCGCGACAGCCCATGAAGGAAAGAACGGTGGCCCATCCAAAACCATGACCAGTGCAAAAAACGGCAGTTTACAGACGTGCTGTGATGGAAGGTTTCCCACCTCATGTGGGCAACGCATGGCAGCACGGGGAGGGGACAACAGACGCAGACGACACTCACATTGGCCACTGTAAGCTTTACGGGCGACACTTTGTGTTGTGTCACTGGGGTCGAGTCGAAAGCCCGTCTCGGTGAACTGTGACGTCACCCTTCGTCTAGATAGCACGGCCGCCATCAGTATAGGAAGCAGCCGCGAGTGTACGGGCTTGTTGTATTCTTGGAAGCATCGAATAAACCAGCACCAAGCTTCATTGAGTTCTTCCTTCGAGGTTAAAGCAGTGGCGACGGGAATGGGATGGCTGGGAAGACAGCACTGTCATCGGCAGAAATCTAAGCGCCTTGACGGAGGAACGCAATATGCCATCGTGCGGCGGCCGGTTTGAGCAGTTTACTGAAGCGGGGGAGGGGAGAGACTTCGAGTCGTACGTCGAGCGGCTGGAACACTATCTTCGAGCCACGAAGGTGAGTGATAACTCGAAGGTCTCGGTCTTCGTAACGGTTATCGGGAAGCAGGCGTGCCGCACGTTGAAGACCCTCAACCCCAGGGAAGCCAGAACAAAAAGGCTATGCGCATCTGGTCACACTCCTGAAGGAGCATTACGCTTCGAAGCCGAGGGTGATCGCCGAGCGATTCAGATTCTTTCGGAGGGCCCAGACGGAGAAGTAAACGGTGGCGAGATTTTTGGTTTTGTCAGAAAGGCTCGCGGCCACCTGCAGATTCGGGCAGTTCTTGGATGAAGTACTTTGAGACCGTTTTGTCGCGGGACTCAAGAACCAGAAGATCCAAGCAGAGCTTGTAAACCAGAAAACTAACTGTTTCGCCGGTGTGCGACATTGCCAGAAGTTTCATTTCATTTCATTTATTATTTCTTAAAAGTCTCTCTTTCGAAGGCATTACATAAGTATTGAACTGGCACGAGCAGCGACAAAGTTATTTTAACCAGCGCCCTCGTAACAAGTGGAAGGGAACGCCGTCCAACGTCTTGTTCGAGAGAGGAACGTCGGAGCGGCTACCACGGAGGCGACGACGGCAGTCATCACAGAGACGTCCGAGGCGTCATGCGGTTTCCGCTGCAGAGCGCCCCATGCCGAGCCAAGCTGCCCGTTTCGGAACTACAAGTGCCGAGTTTGTAGACGAGTGGAACACTTGGCAAGGGTCTCCAAAGCAACATCCTGTTTGGTGCAAGCCGTGGACGACAGTAGTGGTGAGGATAACGTTTTGCTACACAACGTTGGCTCCTGTAATGCTAGCAAAGAGGGCTACGCGGCTGAAGTTCGAGTGCCTGGCAGAAGGTTGACAATGCAGGTTAATACGGGGGCGTCGGTTTCCATTGTGCCTGAGCAGGTGTATGAGCAGTAATGGCCGGGAGTGTCCCTCGCAAACTGTCGCCTGAGGTTAAAAAACTGCGGGGGTGTGCCGTAAGAGGTATTGGGCAAGTTGTACCTGTGAAGCACAGTGAGCACACAATGACGTTGTCGCTTGTTGTGGTGCGCAAGCCACAGAAATGCGACACCGTGTTAATGGGCCGCGATAGGCTAGATGCATTAAAGAGCCACTGAAAAAAAAATCGTTTTTTTTAAACAGTCTGGTTAGGATACGCGTGTTATAAAATAAATTTTACACAGATAGCGATAAAAGTGCTATCTAATTAACTAAGCTTTGCTAATTAAATTTCTAATTTGCGACTTTTAGGTCTATTTTGCAATTAGAATTTCGAAGGCGAACACCATGAAAGGCTAAAGGAATTTGCAGAATGTAAAAAGAAGCAACCGGCTTGGAGATACTGCAGCCAAACCTTGCGCTGCAATGGGTATGATAAAGGCCTGTTCACACATGCAGCGGAGCGCTACAAGCGTAGCGCTAACCTCGCGCTAAGCGCGTGCTGACGGGAGCGTTCACCAGCTTTGTATCTCACCGTCAAAACTGTTGCTCATGGCAGACGATAAGTAGTTGACGACACGTGAGGAGCGCTACATAAGCGCTTCGCTGCATGTGAGAACCGGCCTTAAGAAAGTTGCGTGCAGTGATTTCAAATCTCGGAGATCATACCCATGCACTGCGCGAAGCTCGTCAGCGATTATGTCCATGCCTGTTGCTTCTTTTTACTTTCCGTAAATTAGTTCAGCCATCCATCGTGGTAGTCTACAAAATTCTATTTTCGACGTGGACCTAAAAATTACTAATTAGAAAGCTAATCAGCATATTTTAATAATTTGAGAACGCGAATTTTGTTTTATATTTTTACAATTCCTAACATCCCTCGCGGCTGGAAGTTGATTTTAAAAATTAATATTTTTTTATATAACGATCTTATTGTTAGAACTTTTTGAATGCTTTCGCTGAAAAACCCCGTATGAACGTCGTTTTAAAGCAGTAATGTTAGGGCCAGAAACGTCGTCATGGCCCGAAAGGAGAAGTTGAACCCAGGTCATGCACAGCCACTGCTATTTTCGCACGAGAAGTACAGGGTGAAACAAGGAGACGGCAGGCTCTTTAAATCGACCGGAAAATTCGGTTTCTTAACCTATCGCGCTACGACTTTGTGCAGCGTTGCCCACAGATGGTGCATTTTTTTCGTAAAATTTGCAAAGAACGAACTTACCTGAGAAAAAAGTAAAGAAAGAAAAAGGCTTAGCTCCTATGGAAACGCAGTGACGCCACCGGTCTGCAAACAACACGGCGCCGTTTCGCACGGGAGACAAGAGATGGCGCAAGCGGTCGCGACGCCAACTGCCGCCAACGAACGAGCAGACGACGCCGAGAGCCATCGTGTTTAGCAGACAAGGAACTGCAGTTCCTTGTTGTTACCGCGCCTGTTTTTGTTTCTGCGACTGTCGCCGCCTGCGGAACGCGAGCCGCTTTTGAGTCGAAAGGATCGTCTGCTAAAGTGCCGGCTCTCGGCGCCGTATGCTCGTTCGTTGGCGGCGTTCGTTGCGCCATCTCTTGTCTCCCGTGCGAAACGGCGCCGTGTTGTTTGAAGACCGGTGGCGTCGCTGCGTTTCCATAGGAGCTAAGCCTTTTTCTTTCTTTACTTTTTCCTCAGGTAAATTCGTTCTTTGCAAATTTTACGAAAAAAATGCACCATCTGTGGGCAACGCTGCACAAAATCGTGGCGCGATAGGTTAAGAAACCGAATTTTCCGGTCGATTTAAAGAGCCTGCCGTCTCCTTGTTTCACCCGGTAGTAAACATTTGATCTCATCCAAAATGAATTCAATATTCAGTCTAACGCCTGGTTTCCTTGATCCTTATTCATTTCTGATTTGAACACAATTAATCAGTACTCGGACAACACTACATTTTTCTGTAATGAGCTACAAGTGATTGATTGTTTTTTTTCTTCCCCGTCGTGCGAGGTTCCAGCCTGCCTATCTGTTTGCGAAAATGACTTCCGCGTTAAATTGTGGTTGAAGTTTATTTTCCTCCATGTCACTCCCTAACCGGGCAGAAAGCTGCCAAAGCTTTACCTACCGAAATGACTGTTAGTGTGCGTGTGCGTGTGCGTGTGCGTGCGTGCGTGCGCGCGCGTGCGTGCGTGCGTGCGTGCGTGCGTGCGTGCGTGCGTGCGTGCGTGTGTGAAAATGACTGGGTTCCAGCCTGCCTATCTGCGAAAAATGACTGGGTTCCAGCCTGCCTATCTGTTTGCGAAAATGACTTTCGTGGTAAATTGTGGTTGGAGTTTATTTTCCTCTGTGTCACCCCCCCTAACCGGGCAGAAAGCTGGCAAAGCTTTACCTACCAAAATAACTGTTAGTGTGTGTGCGTGTGCGTGCGTGCGTGCGCGCGTGTGCGTGCGTGCGTGCGTGCGTGCGTGCGTGCGCGCACGTGCGGGCGTGCTTTGTTTTTTTGGCGAATTAGCAGCCCAGGAGGGTATTATTTTTGAAGTACTGAAAAAACAAAAAAGAGAATGACATCATCCAGCTGCTCTTTGTAGAGCATTTATGCCAAGGGTGGCAAAACTGCGGCTCTTTCGCGGCTACCTAATAAACCTATCATCCCCCCCTTTTTCAGCCTCCCATCCCGGTCACACTAGCACTTTCTCAACAAGAGAAAATGAACGTGATTTAAATTGAAACACAGATTGCGGTTTAGTATCCTTGTGCTACTGCTACCATACGTACAGTTGGATTGCTTTTGGCAAGGATAGATCTGAAGTATTTCAGGTTTCATTTATTTCACTAGAAAAACGTTTGCCCCCCCCCCCCCCCCCCCCCTTTCCCTCCATCTTTTCTGCCTTTTCTTTTCCAGGCGGCGCTGAAGTTTGGTGGTTTTGTTTGCGGCTCTTAGGCCGGGTCAGACTGGCCACCCCTGGTCTATGCGGACAGCCGAAGTGTCCCTTTCATAATACGACCATTTCGACGACAGGGTGCCTGACGAGCGCAAGAGTTTTTTCGAGAGTTTGCGGAGGAAGAGACAATCGCTGGCGACTGTGCGGGGCTTCCATTATGCTCTGAAACGAAGTGGTTCGTGGTGCAACCCCCTCCAATGCTTATAATGCTCTTTGTTCTCGTAGACACGGCTGTTTCCTTTTTTATTGCCTGTTCAACTGAGCCATCAGTTGTGGTCGTTGTTGCCTATGAGGTTTAGTAGGCCGATTGGCTATTTTTCGCCAAAAATATCTGTGCTGTATTGTATCAGAATAGATCCAACAATCCGTTACAAGTAACGAAATTACTTGTAATCCCTTACATTTATCAGTAATTTAGTAACGGAATAATTACATATTTTCTAGAGTAATTTTAAAGTAATTCCCTTACATTATTTACGTAACGGATTCCTTGTAATCCGTTACATTTTTTTCAGGACCCCCCCCCCTTTTTTTTTAAAGAAAGGGTTGTTTTTATTTTGGTAAATTCGAGGCGCAGTGACACTGTCACGCGAATTGACCAGCGCAAAGGGAGGCTTGGCACTCTTCAGTTCCGCAAAGCCTGTTTTTGCAACACCAAGCCCCTGAATCTATTTTTTGTAGACCCTAACAACAATGTCGAAGAATCCAAATAAGCATTTTTACACACAAAAAAAAGGAGGGGGGGGGGGGGCAAGGTTATATCCGCTTTTTTTGTCCCTTTGTCTTTTTCTTTGCGATCGAAACGGGGAGATGAGGACACCAGGTGATTGTGTGCCTCTTTGAGAAGCTCGGAGACGGTAAGTGAACAGACAAGAATTAACAAAGTCCTTCTCGGTTATAGTGACTACGGCCATTTCCATAATGTCACAACACGAGACAACGCTCCGTCTACCCTAAAATCCACTAAAACGGATGGGATAATATGTGAAGGTGTTATGCTACACGCATGCTCGTTCGTTGTATGCGCACTTGTCTTCTCTTAGATGATGATGATGATGATGAGGATGCGGCTTGTTCCCTTTGAAACGGGCGAGCGCGAACTAAGTTCGTGCCCAAGCCTGGGAGCGAGGAGATCTTAGTGCCCCCTGAAGTGGATCTTATTCCACCAATCTTCAAGTCTTCGTTTAGTGGCCACTACAAGCCTGTGCCGGCCGCTAGAAGGCCCCTTTATCTGCGTAGCTGCAGAGCTTTGTGCATCAGAGCCTGCTTGGTTGCGCCCGATTTCAGTAATTGTGAAGCCCAACGCCTCAGCGAGCACCAAGGGGCTCTGCAGGCGTGGGCACCGGGATGGCTGAAGTCCCGCACAATCTAGCACAACGTGCTCCACCGTTTCATCGTAGCCTCCGCAGACCCGACATGCGCTCGAGGTGACCGTAGCATCAAACCGGCGTCTGTAAACTAGTGTCCGGAGGGCCCCGGCGCGCGCCTCAGACAACAAGCGGCTGCCCAGGCTGTTGTCGTACAGCAGTGCTTCCGATGCGATGGTTGTTTTGTGGGTCAGATACACTTTGAGCGTCGACTTTGTTTGTGCGTCTCGGAGCCATTGTTGGGCCTCGTTGTCACGGACTTTCTTCTTAACCTCTGACGCCCATTCCCTTTCTGATGACGCTTCAACGGGGTCAGAAAAAAGCCATACTTGTGCTCAAGTTGATGAAGGCGCTTCTGCCAGCGTGTCCGCAGCCCCGTCAGGTGAGTGTACATAAACAACCTCCTGGCCCACCTGCAGCTGTCCATATGGCGAAGACGCCCGTAGTAGGTTATTTTGCTGGTCGCCTCCCGAGCCTCAAAGGAGGACCAGCCCAGCTCGCCCTGAACTGCCTCGTTGGCGACCCTCCCGTGGCAGCCCAATGCCTGGCGTCCAACCCTCTCTGTCGGCGTTCCATATGGGCTCGGACATCACCAGGAACACATACTACGGCATTCGAAAATGTCAGTCCAGGTACTACTATCGCTTTCCGTATTTCCAGAGAAAAGAGGATGCATTTTTTTCTGTGTCTTTCACCTTACTTGACCCTGTTTTAATAGCTACTTACTTTTTTGTGGTCGAACTTCTAGGGTTGGCCCACTTTATTTAGGAATCTGCATCTCAGTCACCCTTTTTGTGAGTCAGCTTTTTGCGAGCACTCTCAAGCAGATATTTTTACAAATAAAACATAATGGTGGCTGACGTAGACTCGATATTCTGGGCTTGAGGAGAGAGCGAATCACGTGAGTGGGGCCATGGTGGGGCTTAGCTCTCTGCCGTTCGCTGCCCGTGGCATCAGCGGACATCTATCTGGAGAACACCGGAGTAAACTGCAGTCGATTCGTGCTCCGTGCGTTTTTGAACGGCACCAAGAAAGGTACACACGGCAAACGTGCGTTTACATTTTCTTGTTTTAACCGATGTTTGAATTAAATGTTGTTGAGTGTCCTGGTTTTTTTTTATTTCTTATATTTATATACTGGAAACTTTTTATTTTTATTCACCAACGTCTCAACCGAGGCTCGACCTGTTCAGAACCAAAGGAAGAAGAATATCGAGCCAAGCCTTATTTATTATTTAATTATCACATTATTGTTACAATTATGTTTTGCTATTGTCTGGCAACATATGCCGGTATAGTAAGATGGACATAAATCAATTCTTATTCTAGTTTTGGCTAGATGTATGATGACTTCCACAGCTTCGCGATTTCGACAATGGAGAATTTTAGTAGATCGGTCCGATGACTCCGATAACGATACCCGATACTCCGCCGCCGCCTTTCCGCATGCGTCATATTGTTATCGGGGGTATCAGAGGTATCGCAAGGATCTACTAAAACTCTCGAATATCAGGCAACGGCTGCAACGAGGAAGCTTTGCTCTATCTTCAAGGTAAATAGTGCTTCCATTGCTTCGCTGAAGAAGCTTAATGCAGAGCATAAAACAGTCGTGAGGCACAATATGCCACTCCCATCCAGTGCCTCAGTTCAAAGGGTGTTCAGCGTAGCAGTCGACATCTTCAGTAAAGACTAACGCAAATTGTCTGACGAGACTTTCGAGAGTCAGTTGTTGCTCAAAATACTCAAGGTCATTAAATGCAACAGGCTGCAACAATAACAACTTGAACAACCCTCTTCCCTTTGTTTCTTAATTGAAGGCAATATTGTTGAAAGTAACGCCACGAAAGTAACGGATTACTTTTTGGGGTAACGGTCAGTTACTTTTATGGGAGGGTAATTGTAATTGTAATAAATTACAATTTAGCCTTGAGTAATTGTAAATGTAATTCCTTACTATTTTTCAGTAACGTGTACAAGTCTGGTATCGAACACCCTCACTATCCAGGGCACGCGGCTTTATTTTCCGCTACTGAAAGCACTTCTGACCGGCATCCCCAATATATAAGAGACGTTGCCTAAACTGTACTTGAGGAACGTTTTTCTTTTTATTATTTATATATATGTTTTTAATCCTTTAGATAGTTCATATTCAGAGTCTGTTAGAACTATACTTGGTAACAAACGTTAACACTGGTGTTTTATGCCTTGATATTTGCTACAAAAGATGCGACGCGTGACGGATGGGAAGAATTTTGAGTTTCTCTGCAAGGTGTGCTACACAATCGATGCTATACGATTTCGCGGTGGACGCACATTTGAAGATATTCCAAATTGTTCTGAGTTATCGTACAGAAACCACTTCTTAGGCTTAACGAAAAAACGGTGAGTGTGCAGGCGAGCTGGTGGATGTTGACTCGCGTTGAAAATTACCCGGGACGGTGGTGAAAGACGGGAGACGTTGTGGAAGAAAAAGGACACGGAGAGACGGACGTCTCATAGTTCCACAAATTCTCCCATCGTTTGCCACAGTCTCGGCTAATTTTCAATGATTCTCAAGCTTCTTGCTGTTGCAGCCTTTCCCTACGCAGATCAGCAATAATAAAGCCCATACTCAAGACGCCGAGAATGCCAGTATCGACCCAATTTAGGCGTCAGCAGGATGTGATGCGTCTAGTGAGTACGTGGGAAAAAGACACCGACAAGCGTAAAATAACGCCCAACGTCTCCAGTCCTCACGCAGGATGGTGCTGCGCCTAATGCAAAGTTTGGCAAGTTCTTACATGTGACCTACATAAAGTATTTTAAGAAACTTGATATCAGCAAAGAAATCAAACTCTAGCTCTTTTAGTGCCTATAAATGAAGAAAGATATATGCACAAAATAAAATCTGCTGTCCCCCAAAAAGATTGGAGGGGTTTGTTTTTGTTTTGTTTTTCACTGCAAAAATAAACTGCGCATCGACGAATGCTCATTTTCGCTCAAATGTAGCGCTAGCAGTCCGAAGATGATGCGAAAGTTTCAGCACTAACCGTTACTTTACTCGACAGTTCTAGATTTTCTTAAATTTTTAATGGAAAGAATACCGGTCGACGCAGCTCCAAAATACATCCGATGGCGCGAGTTACCGAAAACGCGCGAAAATGGGCCCCATATTCTCATTGAAATTTTCAAGACATCATATAAAACTACTGAATAAGCTAACGGTTAATGCTGAAACTTTGGCATCTCGGCATCTCGTTCGGAACGACACTTGGGCGGAGAATAAACGTTCGGCAATGCGTAATTCATTTTTGCGTTAAAAAAAAACTAATTTTTTTAGAATTCTGTAGCTGTTAAAAAGAAGTAGTCTGGCATGGCGTCGTATGCGCGCCACGTCAGAGTAGGGCACTAGTTGCGATGACAATCTTCGCCACCGCGAGGGGCGCTGCAGTCTGCAAACGAGTCGTTTTCATCGCAGCTCAGTGCAGTCCTTCGCTCGCGCCCGTTCCACTTCACCTTCCAGCCACCGATAACATATTACAGAAGCCTTGCGGCAGCTGTGCTTTGTTTCCTCTTATACCGTTCGTTTCACTTGATCATTGCCACAGCAGGGCAGGTTAGTGCCATTTTAGATTCTACTGTGTCCTTCTGCCGAGCATTGGACTTCATGGAGGCTCGTCGACGCCCGCTTCAGTGGCTCAGCATTTAAGACAAGATAAGGTCAGCAATGACGGCTCTAGGCGCGTGTGTAAAGCGTCTATTCAGGAGGCATTGCTTGGACCATGCTAGCTGTGGCTTTGCTGAAAAGGAAAAGGAGTGAAACGCGAAGGGATTCTTGTTCTAGATTTCATTAAAGTTCGAAATTAAATGCGGTCACTCTTAAAGAAAGCCCTTTTTTATCGTTACCGCAGGCATTCCCATGAAAGCTGTGAACCGAGAGAAGGCCAACGGCTTTCAGTGCACTGCGGCCAAGCCGATGGTACAGACCGGAACCTCAACCCGTATGGCCAACGGGTTCGGGCGCGGCACCGTCCTAGTCCGCGGCGGCAACTCCGAGAAGAACCAGTCGGCCATGGTCCGTGTCATGCGGATGCTCTTCGTGGTCGTGGTCGAGTTTTTCGTCTCCTGGACGTGGTCGACACCTGGTCCCTGTATGACCCCAAGTCGGTCTACGACACCCTGGGTCCCACGGGCGTCAGCGTCGTCCACCTGCTGACGTACGCGTCTTCCTTGTCCAACCCCATCGCCTACTGCTTCATGCACCAAAACTTCGGAGAGGACTTCTTGACGGCCGTCGGCTGCCGCGAAAAATGCGGCCACGGGGAAGCGCGTGCGAAGTCTTCGGCCAAGTCCAACTTCGCGTCGGGAGCAACGGGACGACTTTGAACTACCAGGGATCCCAGAGAAAAGGTGTGTTTTTCTTGGACGGATAACATTCGGCAGAGGGCTTCTGCGTTACGCCCGCTCTCACCCTAGGAGGAGGTACAGTAAAACCTGCTCGGCCGTCATGTTCGAGCACGAGCCAGCTTTACTCCGTTTTACTTCAAGCCCGACCGACCGAAGCCGACGCTGTGATCTAACGGCGCCCATCAAGCAGTAAAAAAGTGAATCGTCATTGAGCTAGACCGCTTCCTGGCTTTGCTATATCACCGGCTAAATCAATCATGCGCGGCGACGTGCAGTGATTCCGCACTTTCTTTTGTGCCTTATTGGTTTTGCCAGTGGCAAAGAACACCAAAGACGACGAGCAAGAGTGACAATGCTTGTTTGCGCCATCGAATAAAAGCGTTGGCTGCTGTCGGACGTAGAGTGAAACGCAGTATAGCCAGCCGGCAACGGCTAGGTGGCGCCAACAGAGTGAGAGCCGGCGGTTCTACCCCTGTCTCGTCACTAATATCCCTATAGATAAGAGCTTTTCACAAGTAGCGACATTCTCTGAAGCGCCGACTGCGTGACGTAGGTTTTAAGAAGCGAATGGCGGCGCACAGCAAAGGTTTGAGCTGAATGCCGCCATTTGCTTCCAGCGGAATGTGCTTCGTCATTTGTATCGGTTGTCTTTAATTGTAAAAGAAATGTCAAAGGGCTTCAGTTGTAACATGGCAAAGGGTGAACGATAAGCCCCGCATTGCATGCCGACGGCTTCGATATGCGCTACGTATAGACCCTTCCAAGGCTCGACTTCAGGGCGCTGCCATCTTTGTCTGCTGGGCTGTGCAATGCCTTGCTGAGAATGCGCTGTATAGCTGTGTTGCGCGGTAAATCAGACGCCGCGAATGATCAATTTCGCTCAAATGTAGCGCCAGCGGTCCGAACCAGGTGCCAAGGCTTCAACACTAACCGTTACTTTATTCAACAGTTCTGAATTTTCTTAAATTTTTAATGGAAAATTGCCGACCGACAGAGCTCTTGAATAAACATCTTATGGCACGAGTTACCGAAAATGTGCAACAATGGGCCCCATTTTTTCCACGGAAATTAAAAAAATATATATTCACTTATAGTTCTTGAATAGGTTAACGGTAAGTGTTGAATCTTTGGCATCTCGTTCGGACCGTTAGCGCAACGTTTGGGCCGAGAATAAACATTCGGCGATGCGTAGTTCATTTTTGCGGTGAAAATAAGTAACTATATTTGGGGGTACATGCTGCATATTTGTATGAGCAAGCGTTTCAAAAACATAGCTAATTCAAAACCTATTTTCTTAAAAAAAAAAACACTTTCTATTTGCTTCGTGTTTTATTACTAACAACGTATGATTGTGTTTTATCAACAAGTATATATAGAAATTATTATATTTTGTTTGTATGGCTGCAATTGAAACTTGAAACTTATGTTGTGACAGCGTTCTCGCATAGGTGATAATCTAGATAATGTTGTTGCATTAATATAAATAATTACCTAAAAAATGCGTAACACGTATGCCTAAGAATACCTCAAATTGTGTGCGATTAGAAGTAAAAGTTATTTTAATCCGCAGTAGAGCTTGCCGTTTTCCAACGCACATTTCAATAGATTCAAACGTTTTTTTTTCCCGATTATATGCACAAAATACTATATTTTATTTACATTTCCTGATAGTTCGCGATAGAACCTCGTAAAACTAATACAAATGTATTAGGACATTTTTATTTTTACAAATAATATCGAAATTACATTAAATAAAAATAGCTTCGTTCGAGCTTTTTGATGATATCAAGGGAATTAAAATTGCCGAAAATCACCAACGGGAGAGTGCTAGATATATATATTTTTTTTTAATAATACACGATTTTGTTTTCATTTCATTTACCATAATGAAATCTATTTTCAAAGTGTCATAGAAGAGTCTTGGTGCATTGCTTGAGAAGTGACAAAATAGCGAGCGCTCAAACTTGTGACCCCCACAAGTCGGAGAAACGTTAGTTCTGGCTCAAACGCCTAAATCGTAAAAAAAAAAAAAAAAGAATCTGCGATGTTCATTTTTTGCGTTTTCTTTCATTTAAAGAATGAACTAAAAAATTATATATTTTGTATAAATTGAAATTATGACCCCAAATTATGCTTGAATAGGAATGAAAACATCCAGATACGTTTTACACTTTAATATCAACACTGCATGCATGCACAAAAACGCGGCGAAGTATCGAGTATAGTTATTGGAGATATCGTAACGATCTACTCAAAGCACATAAATTAGTCGGTACCTCAAGGGGTACAGTTATCTGCAGGAACAGCTTTTATCTAGGCACTTTAATTTAACCAATATGCGGCGCATTCCTGCGAAACAGTATTTTTTGACAAAACCCCGAGACTGGGAAAAACGAAACGAGGGACGAAATGGGGGAAACAGTCCTTCATTTTACACCTCCAGTCTCGGAGTGTTGTCTTAAGATATGTTCATCCCCAGTTAGTGTGAGCCCTAACTTTTTGTTAATTGAAACAGTATTCTGTAACATCCAGTCGGTTTTCAGTTGTTATTGTATTGATAAGAGAAGTCAATCGCCAAGCGTCGCTACCTTCCTAGCAGGAGAGTCCTTGTAAACCTGTGTCTTGGAAGTGAGGGCATGCTAAACGTGTATGCCAAGCAATTAAACAAAACACATTTTGTTCGCGAAATATCAACAAGTCAAGCCGAAATATATTTTTCTCTCTTCGTTATGCCTTGCACAAAAGCCTATAGAAACTAGTGACCACGGATCAGAAGCCCATATCAGATAATAAAAGTCACCCAGCTTGCTATCCTCCGACAGATGAGCTGGCTGGGTTAGCTTATTTTGCTTAGCAGCCGAGCAAATTAGGTAGCGCTGGCACCGCGTGACGTAGGCGAGTGCACCCAGTGAATGGGGAACGTGCACAGGGGACTATACTATGTTTCACCTTATGATGTACCGCAGGAAAGACTACAAGCGCGAGCTCCTTGCTCTGGGGCACATCTCGGCGGCACAAGATCTCGTGACTTAGGAGCCGCTGCCAACGCTATGAGCTCGCGCTTCTAGCCTTCGCTGCGGTACAACATAAGGTGAAACGAAGTATAGCCGGAACATCGGTGCCACGAGCCATACCACAGTTTCTCGGCCACACTCAAGTCCCTCGATACAATTCACGCGAGACAGTCGCGAACACATCAAGGGGCTTTAGGCCACACTGTAAGTGCCTTCATACACACGCGCGCTTTTGCTTGAGTGGTTACATCTCAGCCATTTTTCCGCCCAATCGTTTTTTTTATGCATATTGAAGTGCGCGCAATCCGGTGTCACTCAGCTCGAGCGCGTAGCTTTGGCTAGTGCATACATGCCATTTTACCGCCCAAGTCACGCACCGAGTGCGCCAGAACGTCACGCGCTGGCACATTCAGGGCAACAATGAATATCTTCACCCTGAGACAGACAGACATGTAGGCACCCTATACTCTGTTTCATACTTAGCGTGCAACATTGTCAAAGCTACTGGCGCGAGCATGGGGCTTGTTCTCGTTGATCGTTTGCACGCGTTCTCGCGCAAACAAAACCATAGATGAAGCCACGCGCTCGCGCCAGTAGCTTTGAGAGCGTTGTACGCTAAGTATGAAACAGAGTATAGGCCCAAATAGAGTTCCTGTATAGGCTCTCTACGGGAGCCAGAGTTGCGCGTTCATCCCCGTAGCGCCGTCTTTTCTGCACAGCATGTTGATCCAGCTCCTCACGTGACTGAATTCGGCGAATAGCAGCGCCGCGCGTTCGAGGCGTGCAGCGCGCTCAAAAGCAGGGGAACGTACGGCGGGGCGCGTGCAACGTCTACTTTCCTGCACGGCACTTGATCCGGCTCCTCACGTGATCGGATCTCGGCGAATAGCGGCGCGGCGGCACGTAGAAGACAAACACGGAACTCTGGCTCCCGTAGGAGGCCTATACAGGAACTCTAGGCCACACGGATTGGTGTAGCCATCTAGGGGTAACGTTTTAAGCTTTTTCAAAATGACCGCCGTGGGGCCTCGTCCTTAACGACCTATTAATGTGAGCTAGTTCTGAGCATGAGGTCTAAACATCACCCACAAATATGGCGTCCAGTGAATACTCTGTATACGCCATTTTATACTTAGTATGCAACGTTTTTAAAGCTAGTGACGCGAGAGCGTGGCTTCATCTATAGTTTCATTTGCGCGAGGACTCGTGCAAATGATCTGCGAGATCAAACCTCATGCTCGCGCCAGCAACGTTGACAGCGTCGTACGCCAAGTATGAAATAGAATATAGGCAATTCCAAGCACGGCGCCCCGACTGGTACCCCATGAGAGCAAGTATGTGCAGCTTGCGCGTGTTGATAGCTTTGGCAAGCTTGAAATTGCTCGGGCTTGTCCGCGCGAGCAGGGACATGGCGGCGGCCAGTGGCCTCGCTTGCAATCGTTTATTCGGGGTGAGAAGCTCGCGAGGGGTACTGCTGTTTTCCTCACTCTACCTTACTTTGGGTGGTGCGCGTGCTACCTACGCGGTAATGTTTTAATTTTCATAATGCACCGAAGCTCGGCATTCCACGTGCGTTTACCAGCAGAGGAAGGTGAAGTATCCTCACTCTTGGTTGTGGAAATATTCCACCAGGCGACGATACCCAAACTTCTGGCCGCGAATAGGTTCCGCTCGCTCGCACTTAGGGTAAAACCAAATACTTTACTAGTAAAGTATTTGGTGAAACAAAGCTTACCTTCTGCATATGTGCAATGCCCTCACGTTTGACATGACAACACGAATTGTGCATACTTATTGCTTTCGTTAATAGTCCCACTGCTATTCAGCTCGTGCTCTTTTTTGTGCGACATGGATTAGAGACCAAGGTAACCAAGGAGCAAGTTATTTTCGCGGATTATAAAAAAATCTGGTGTTACTGGCCGCGTGTGCCACAATCAACACAGCATATTTACAACCTTACAGGTGGTCGCTCGCGTAGGAAAACACTGTTGTTTGTCAAGAACAACTGTTACAGAACCAGTGACGGTATGAAATCACGTGGCGAAAGCTCGCTATAAGCACGTGCTTTGTCGCAATCCCTATGCAGCAAGTGAATATTCATTATCGGCGCCGAGATAATTGGTAGCTGTCAGCAGGTGGAGTTTTGCCATCAACCCAATGTTAGAGTATTACCACTTGTTATCTTGTTAGCAATCAGGACACAGCTTACACCAAACCTGAATGCAATAAGGGACTATGGAAATTAAAACGCTAGAGCCTGAGCGGTACGTGTACAAGCTTTAGCTCTTGATGCACCGTTACCTTCCAATGCGCTAAAGGCTAGTGTAACAAATAGCGCTGCTTCAGTGTTGATCAGCGTGCGATGTGCATACATTCATTCTTTAACATGTCACACTCCATCCTTTTGCCTATTTTTTTTTGCACGGCACTATACATGACTTGCATTTACGTCACATCTGCCGTCATTCCTCCGTACCATGCTTCTACGCCCGTACCGTCTGCAGTATATATTTGGCACAATTGTATGTGTTCTTCTGGGCAAGGCTTGCCGAGAAGAACAAATTCTATGGTCCGAAATGTATGCTGCAGAAGGTACGGGCACAAGAGTCTAATAATAATAATAATAATAATAATCTTTATTTGTGTGTTCTGTCCACAAACAGCACATAGCCTAAATAGTGGTACACAGTTCGTTATTGCAAATGAAATGCAGACAGCCACATAGATTCAATATTATACAGAAATGATTGACTCCAGTGTACGTTGAAAAGTTGCACGTCACTAAAAATGTCTAAAGCAGATGGTCAAGTTTGTTGAATTCCAGCTGCATTCATGTTAAGGGAGACGTATCATATAAAGTCCGGGTGCAGAACGGGCTCTGAAACCGACTAGACCGCAAGGGAACATGGAAACAAACAGTACTTAACAAAAGCGATGAATCAACACTTCCGTTCACAACCTTGTGGAAAAACATAAAATCATGTGAACGCCTTCTATCAAGCAAGGTGCGCAACCCTAGTTTCTTAGTATAGTTGTAGTAACACTTGCGCCTGAAATGCCCGTCATAGATTATGCCTATGAAGCGTCTTTGAAAACGCTCAATGGAGCATGACGCAGTGTGGTTGATACAATTCCAAACAATTGAAGCAAACTCCAGCTTTGTACGCACTAAGCAGCAAAACAAACGCACGAGACTCTCAGGAAAAGAAAACTGCCTCGTAAAACGAGATATCACCCCAAGATTGCTAAGAGAGGCATTACATATAGCTGAAACATGATTCATAAAATTTAAAGATGAATCTACAAAAATTCCAAGATCACGAATGACGGACACTCGGGAGATGACACTGCTCTCTATTGTGTAAGGCAACATAAGTTAATCTCGCTTTCTAGACAGGGACATTGTTTTTGTCTTTTGCTCATTAAGCAAAAGATGGTTCATAGAACACCACCTTGAAATTGCCAACCCGTCATCCTGAAGAAGTTTGCACTCTGAGTACGAACCAAAACAGCGAAACAGCTTGATGTTGTTGGCAAATAGTAATACTTCAGAGTTTTCCACGCTATGAGAGATGTCGTTTACAAAAATCAAGAATAAAAGTGGACCAAGGTTGCTTCCTTGGGGCACTCCAGAAGGCGACAAAAAGTTATCAGTCATGAGCCCTTACACACAAACATAATTTTCACGACATGAGAGATAACTTTTAAACCAATGGCAGTACGTTGGACACAAACCATAACTATCAAGTTTGGTAAGAAGAATATTATGATCAACCTTATCGAAGGCCTTCGCCATATCAGAATATATTGCATCGACTTGTGCATGGTCACGAACAAATGGAACAGTATAATCTAAAAAAGAGTACAGATTAGATTGAACCGACTTGCCCTTCAAAAATCCGTGTTGCTCGGGGTTTATTTTTAGGCTGAAGTAACTCTACAGACGTTTGTGTATTACCATCTCAAAAACCTTGGAAAAACTACACAAAAAGACATATTTTGTGTTTTCCACTCTCATGTGGTTTCGGTTAAAATAAACACTCCCGCAACCTAAACGAGACACCTGACAAACGTGAAGTAGTTTATTTCTTTTATTTCTTGGGGTATTCAATACCTGAAGCTAGAATTTTGGAAACACAGGTCTATCAGGTCCTGACGTTTCTACGGAAATCCATAGAGTCTCAAACACAGTCACGACAAAACGTCTGGCCCGTCATACAAATTCGACAATATTGAAATATGCGGAATCCGCCACCGACCTTCTCGGGGTGCTAATTGCGCACCGGCAATAACAAACTTTCTGACGTGTCTGTTGTTTTTTTTTTTGTTTTTTTAGATTGTGACTCGCCGTTAGCTCATGACGATTTGCGCGTTTTGTTCTGACCACATTTGCTGGCGCATACTGAAGACGTGAGCTCATAGCGTAGGCAGCTGCTCCCTTTGAGCGAGAACAGGTGCAGCTAAGTCCAGGGATGTCAATTTTAGGATATAGAAAAATACCACACTGTATGAAAGCTCCACAACAACCGATTTATTGCGTTGATGTACAGGTCTGGAAGGCGATCCCATCGCCCTCTGTTTGTTAAGAATTACACTAAACATTAGCATTGCTTAATCTCTCTGTAATAACTATTTACAAAACCAGAATTTTTCACTAGCGAGTCGTTTTACGTGTCACTGCACTTAGTATTCCAATTCATTTTGAATATTTAATTATGCGGGGGATTTTTAGCGTTGGCAATAATGTTTGTATGTAAAAGGCGTAACCATCGTTTACCAATCCTAGTTTGAGTTTGACAACCTGAATAACTACAGCCTAAGATCATTTTTGTTTCACGTTTTCTGGTCTCAGGGTTTTTGGACGAAATAAGGACTTTAGTGACCCAAAATAAGACACCAAAACAAAACAAAACAGACTTTTTTTAAAATTTTTTATGGATTTTATTTTTTGTGGAATTGTTCTTTGTATCGTTTGTCATGGCTGTCTCACTTCAATTTTTTTTAAACATTTTTAGAAATATTTATGCGATGACGCCTCACAACACGCACCGCCATTCTGCGAACTACTCGTATGATGCTAACATATGTGGGAGACTCGTTGATTTCTTTCTTTTTCAGGTCCAGCGGGTCTGGACTTCGTGCTGAGCTTCCTTCCGAGATTTATAATATGTCCCGCATTCTGCGTGTTCCTCATGTCACAGGAAATAGCTTTTGAGACAGCTTCGACTAAATTCGTGTAACGCGGTGGAACTGAATTTAGCGCAAATATTGTTTAGTGTGTAGTCCTCTTTTCTCGTGTCTAGTCCTCTTTTCTCGTCCTCGAAGTTTTCCTTGCATACCTCAGTCTCAGGTTCCACTATGTATGATTGTTTTTGTGTTTCTGGTGCTGTCTTGTTCTTTCTTTCTTTTGCAGGTTACATGTTCCGAGTGGTGCGGTACTTGCAGTCTCCCAGGCCTCGGCACTCTTCTTTGAACAGCCGTGGAACCTCTTTTTCTTTGCGTTAATAAAATGTTACATTACTGCAAACGTTTGTTTCGCCCTCAATGTACAAGACCCGGTGCACGGGTTAAATTATTTTCATAAAACTGCTTCTTTTGACGATTCTGCTGTGTGAGATAAAACCAAACTACAATGCAGAGAAATTAAATGTTATGTAGCATTTTTAGGTTTGTATCTCTCGGATGATAATGTTACTGAAGGTGAGTACATCAGTATACGATGAGGAAATCTTTTCATAGGAAGGAATATCACTCCATTATATGCAGTCTGTTTAAGTGTGATTAATCTTCAACAACAAAAAAGAATATGAGCAGTTAAGACGAAATGGTAAGTATGCGGGCTTGGTTTGCCAGCCCCTCACACAAGGGGACGAGGGAAGCGGTCATAAAAAATACAAATGAATTAAGTACATGAAAATGGAAGCGAAGTATCCGTCAAAGGTAAGAGCACGAACTGAACGACGCCTTTTCAGATATTCGAGCAAATAAAAAAAGGTGCAAAAAAATAACCCTCAGGCTCTAACTTCTCCTCAAAGTAGGCTCTTTCTGAAAGGGCATACTTAAATTAGTCATAATTTGTGTGATTAAATAAGACATCCGAATAAAGGGTTTTTGGGAAACGCTCTGTGTGATTTTAGGTCTTCAATGAGACGTTTGTTTCTCTGATCTCTCTACAAGCACGAGGACTGACTTGAACGCACCGGTCAAATCTCGCTAAGATGAACCTGAACGTTTCACGCAGTGATTTGTATTAGTTTCACGGTTGCTTGTGGTTGACTGGTCAGCACAACCTTCCCAAAGCATGTCTCTCTTAAGGAGAAGCATTAAGACCCGTTCACACTCTTGCGACCGAGTACGACCGAGAGAGACCAGACCGGTTTTAAGCCTCTTGCGATCTCTTAGGACCATCTCCGCTGTAGCGCATCCGGTCCTAAGAGATCGCAAGAGGCTTAAAAACCGGTCTGGTCTCTCTCGGTCGTACTCGGTCGCAAGAGTGTGAACGGGCCTTTACTTCCAAATATGGTGCCTGGAGCGTATCTCCGATTTGTGTGTTTAGCGTCCTATGCTGCCATACATCAAAAGTGGTCCCAAAGTGGCAACAAATGACGTCACGGAAGCCCGAGTCTCATGCTGTCAGATGGTCGCGATCCTGGCGGTTGGTTGAAGAAATGCTGGAAAAAAACATGAGCGAACACGAGTGTCGCTGTCGTCATAGCGTCCCGACTTCTGGCTGCCTAAGCTTCCATAAACTGTCACACTGGAGAGTGAACTGGAGCAGAACGGGCGTCTGCCACATACACGACCGCTGCTGGGACGCCGCCAGGATCGCGACCGGCGACAGCATGACACTTGCATGACGTGATCAGGCGGAAATGGAGGGACCACTTTTTGGACTCCGTAAACACACCAGTTGGAGACGCGTTCCAGGCACCATACCTCCACATAATAATGGGGAACTAGCGCCACCTGAAGGCGACTTACGCTTTAATCGGCGTGAGTATTTATGCCTCCGAATAAAGTGTTTTTGGTAAGAGCTTCGTTGTATTTCAATTCATTTATTGAGACGTCCATTCCCAGGCCCTGACTTATCTCAACACGAGGCGTGACTTGAGCACGCGTGTCAACTTTCCCAACAAAAGCCCGATCGCGAGAGGATTTCGCTTAAAGGCCCACAACCAGATACGAGATTGAGAAGGACAGAAGATCACGGTGGACAGGGTAGAAGCGAGGAGAGGAGGAAAAGGGTGAAAGTGGAAAGCTCTTCAACCCTAAATTTGTCGCTCGGCGAGAAAAATTATTCTGCGTTAGATTTAGGAGGAGCCAGCTTCCAGAGCAGAGTGGACCTTAGCCCTAAATGCAACGTTCAGCGAAAAACATTTTCCCACGGTGGTTTTTAGGAGAAGCCAGCTTCCAGAGCAGACTGGAGCTTAAAGGGGCTGTGCAACAATTTTCAGACTTTGGCCAATTAACCGCGGAAATTAATCTGCGTCACCTATGAAACGAAAAACAGAAAACCGCATTTTCTTCCGAGCGCTAGTTCTTATCTTAAAAAAAAGAAACAAATCGAAGGTCGCAGTGCCTCTCAACTCCCCACGCGACTTTCGAGTGACGTACTCTGGAGGTTCACGTGGTTTCCCCTTGGGCACTCTCTTTAGAAACCCCAGCCGCTTCCTCCGCGATTGACGACTTAGAAAGGATTAGCCTCGTCGAAGGTCGCGGTGAACGATGGACACAAAGGACGGTTCGTCACGGGGCTGACGGCGAGTGCTGCAGCGGAGGGGGACAGGGTTTGTTGACTTCCGCGTACCTCCAGAGACGTCGTCATTTTAGTTCCCGTAGCCGCCACGGGCGCTGCAGATCGGCAAATAATTCGTTTTTCGCCTTGCAATTACGCAGCAGAATAGCAGTTTTTCGGGGAAAGGTGACGCGTTTTTGGTCGCTTGGGCTTGCATGAACAATATAACAATGCAGTATGGCAATTCTTTCAACGTTAAAACCGTTGCACAGCCTCTTTAAGCTCCAGTCTGCTCTGAAGCTGGCTTCTCCTAAAAACCACCGTGGGAAAATTTTTTCGCCGAACGTTGCATTTAGGGTTAAGCTCCAGTCTGCTCTGGAAGCTGGCTTCACCTAAAAACCACCGTGGGAAAATTTTTTCGCCGAACGTTGCATTTAGGGTTAAGCTCCAGTCTGCTCTGGAAGCTGGCTTCTCCTAAAAACCACCGTGGGAAAAATTTTTTCGCCGAACGTTGCATTTAGGGTTAAGCTCCAGTCTGCTCTGGAAGCTGGCTTCTCCTAAAAACCACCGTGGGAAAATTTTTTCGCCGAACGTTGCATTTAGGGTTAAGCGCCAGTCTGCTCTGGAAGCTGGCTTCTCCTAAAAACCACCGTGGGAAAATTTTTTTCGCCGAACGTTGCATTTAGGGTTAAGCTCCAGTCTGCTCTGGAAGCTGGCTTCTCCTAAAAACCACCGTGGGAAAATTTTTTCGCCGAACGTTGCATTTAGGGTTAAGCTCCAGTCTGCTCTGGAAGCTGGCTTCACCTAAAAACCACCGTGGGAAAAGTTTTTCGCCGAACGTTGCATTTAGGGTTAAGCTCCAGTCTGCTCTGGAAGCTGGCTTCTCCTAAAACCACCGTGGGAAAATTTTTTCGCCGAACGTTGCATTTAGGGTTAAGCTCCAGTCTGCTCTGGAAGCTGGCTTCACCTAAAAACCACCGTGGGAAAATTTTTTCGCCGAACGTTGCATTTAGGGTTAAGCTCCAGTCTGCTCTGGAAGCTGGCTTCTCCTAAAACCACCGTGGGAAAATTTTTCGCCGAACGTTGCATTTAGGGTTAAGCTCCAGTCTGCTCTGGAAGCTGGCTTCTCCAGAAACCACCGTGGGAAATATTAACCCTAAATGCAACGTTCGGCGAAAAAAATTTTCCCACGGTGGTTTTTAGGAGAAGCCAGCTTCCAGAGCAGACTGGAGCTTAACCCTAAATGCAACGTTCGGCGAAAAAAATTTTCCCACGGTGGTTTTTAGGAGAAGCCAGCTTCCAGAGCAGACTGGAGCTTAACCCTAAATGCAACGTTCGGCGAAAAATTTTCCCACGGTGGTTTTTAGGAGAAGCCAGCTTCCAGAGCAGACTGGAGCTTAACCCTAAATGCAACGTTCGGCGAAAAAATTTTCCCACGGTGGCTTTTAGGAGAAGCCAGCTTCCAAAGCAGACTGGAGCTTAACCCTAAATGCAACGTTTGGCGAGAAAACTTTTCCCCTGCGGTTTTTAGGATAAATCAACTTCCAGAGCACACTGGGTGATTTCGTGGACACTAGCGCTACCCGAAGACGTCCTACGAAGGGGCAATATTACATCAGCTTTAATTGTCGTGATTAATTAATCATCCGAATAAAGTTCTTTACGCAAGCTTTGATCTTCATTGCGTCTTTTTCTAAAATTAAGGCGTCAATTTCTAGGTCCTTCCTCCTTCTACCCAAACAGGGATAATTTGAGTGAGTGCGGCAGACTAGAACCCCTGGGCATCTGTGCTGTTCACGCACAAGCTTAATGCCAGTGTGACAAATGATTCTGTAACATTCCACCGTTCCATTTATATCGAAATTTCTGACGCCAGCCTAAATCAATAATGCTATCTGTTATGGCCTTACTTGACTGGCGATGTAATCCACGGTAACTGTGAGATAGCAAGGACTTCAGACAAACATCTAAAGAGCATCCTCTAGACCAGTGGTTCTCAAATGGGGCTCCGCGGACCCTTTGGGGTCCGCGAAGGCATTCTAGGGGTCCGCGAAGCCCTGCCACATCAGTCAAGCCCGGCAATAAAAGTTGTCTTTTTTCAGATCGAGAACAAATTTTTTTCCATTTCCGTGCGAGTTTTCTCGTGTGTACGTCAAAAAGAAAAAGTCTGTTTCACATTATCCCTTAGTTAAATCTATTTATTATATCATTATTACTTTTAACCTATATCTTAACCCTCCCCTCACCACGAAGGGGGTCCTCCATCATCTCCGCCAATCCACAAGGGGTCCGCGAAACATCGATGGTTGAGAACCACTGCTCTAGACGTCACGTTCATCGTTCCAACGCTGTAGTTTAAGTCATTCGGAAAGTCCGGCTGAAAAAGAGTAAAGCTCACGAGCAAAGGGATACTTACGGACAGCTAACTGTGGGATTCCTGTCCTTTGCCGATCCTTGCCTACTGGATTTGACTTCATCAAGAGAGACCAGCGGTAATTCACCAGACGTTTATTAGAAGCCCTCTCAGGACTGTGAAGTGCTCGTTTATTCGGAGAAGTCACTCCAAGAAGACTGTTGCAGAAAGCTGTTGACCATTTGATCGAAGCCGCCCCAGTCGTCGTCTCGACCGAATAGGGACAGCCAAACCGTGCAGTGAACATTCCCGACCGGAGAAGCCGCCAACCGCAGTAGGTACTGAGGTACGCAGCACCTGGAAAACAGCAGAAAACAAAGATAGTATTGGTGCCACAGCCGCATGGATCGATGTTCAACGGCAAAGAGGAATGTTTTAGTTGATGAAATTCGCTACACTTCTTCGGAAATCTCAGTTACGAAGGTGCGAATTAAACTTCGAAAGGACTACGAGAAAATGAAGACTGGCCAGAAGGGCAACACGAGGCTGGGATGAAGAGACTTGCGCTGAAACCTGAAAGGAACACAATGGGATTACGAATTCTTTTACAGAAGCTCTTCACACTGCTCGCCAAGTTTCATCCGCGTGATACTCGAGGCTAAAAGTACTAAGTACAAAACAGTCCCATTGATTTTCCGCGTTTACGTTGGCCATCACGTGTAAAATAGCTGCCATACACAAGTGCCATACAAAGATAACAGCAAGTCAATTGTAGCGGGAAAAAAATGGGGCTGTTCTGCACTTCGTTTAGAGAGGACATAACCTCGTAAAGTCTCTTACGACGGGAGAACACACTGACACGTTGGCGCCATCTATGCGGTGACCCTGGAACTGCGTTTCACTAGAGCGAAAGTTTGGCCGTATTTGCGAGGTCAAATACGGCCAAATCGTACTACCTGTGAGAAATGTTCGTTCATAACATTAACAAACGTTTTTCAGGCCAATAAAAAAAGAATGATGCACAAAAGAAATTGAAATTATGCGGGACCGCCCAGTGTTCCTCTGCTTCCCTATAGCCTATAGGGTGTGCCAGTGTGTTTTCTCGTCGTAAGAAATTATAACAGGTTCCAAAGCACTTTAAAAAGTCGCAAACGTGTCAACGGGCCTTTACGGTTAATTTCCAGTCGGCTCTAGAAGTTGTCTTTTCCTTAAAACTACAGTGGGAAAGGTTTTTCGCCGAACGTTGCATTTAGGGTTAAGCTCCAGTCTGCTCTGGAAGCTGGCTTTTCCTAAAAAACCACTGGGAACGTTGTCTCCGCGAATGTTTTGCCACACTGACACTAACTTTGCGTTTTGACAGCACAGCTGTCCAGAGGTCGAATTCTGTCGCGTGAAAAATTGATCCTTTGAAATGTGTATTCTGCTTCCACAAAGAAAAAAAAATTAACACAGCAGACGACATTCTTCGTTCCTCTCTGCTCGTGGTGCCATCTGCTCGTAGTGCCGAACCGTTTAGGACAAGCTCGTCCGAGCACTTCTCGTTCGCCCCTCGGTTCTTTTGGATGACCCAGGTGCGTTCGGAGGTTAGTTTGCGGCACTGCCGAGAGATGGCAGGACATGTTTTTTTATTGTACACCTTTTGAAACATGACGACCGGTTGTTGAGACACGTGCAACCCGAGTTGCACGTGCAATTAAGAAAAAAGAAAAAAAACGGTGTAGAATAAAAAAGAAAAATTGAGAAATAAAAAAAACGACTAAGGGGTCGTAGGCAGTTGTGAGTGTGTGGACCAGTATTTCGCGTACAGACCAGTTTACATTTGCCCAGTACCCTACTTTCCGTACTATATTCTGTAGACTATATACATTTACATGCTGAAATTTGAAGCAGTGCAGACTATCTGCGGGTGCAGACTATACGAGGCTTTGTTTTTTTTAAAATATTGCTAGCTACAAGGTGACATGACTGATTTTGCGAATGAGAGGTTATGTTAAAAATTACTTCTCTGTGCTACGAACTTATTTGTGCGTTAATAAAGTCGTCATTTTTCGAGGTGTGCGGCGTAGGAGAATTTTCGCGGGCAGAATATGCGCAAAGTGTAAATTGTCTAAGGGGGAAAACAATTTTGCCGGGTTTTGATTATAGTTTAGAAAATATGGCATTTTTGTCGGGGGATTGAGCAGCGTGAGCAGCGACTTTCGCTGCATCGCTATTTCTTCCAAGAAAGGCACACTGTGACCGTTCTGCCTCGGATTATCTACACTCTCAAGAAAAAACGGTGTGAAAGGGTGTATCGTTACACCCTTTGTCCCATATAATACACGCCAAAACTTCAATTCGACGTACACCACCCTACAGTCGAACAGGCGGCCCAAAATTTTACGAGGGGCTTGCAAGCCGTGTGGTACAACTTATTAAAATAGCTAATGTACATTTTACTAACTACACAAAAAATGATCGGGGTTTTCTTGGCCCTACTGTAACAACTCAATGTTTTCTTCTCTGGTCTTTGATACGTACTTTAGCTATTTAAAAAGTTATATCGCACTGTTATCAAGCCTTTCGTAAAATTTGGGGCCGTCTGTTCGACTATAGGGCTCTGTACGTCGAAATGAAGTTTTGGGGTGTATTATATGGGACAAAAAGGTGTAGGATTGGCTCTACGGCGCGAGCACAGAGGTCTCGAGGGTCAGTTTCCTGCTTCCTTTGTGCAGCCCGTCTCTAAGCAGACCACGGCAAAAGTGAGCCAATCGCGACCAAGAATTTTCTACTAGCAGCTCGTAGAAGTACAGGGTGTCACAAAAGAAAATTTACACGGTCTTTTTTACCGCAAAAATAAACTGGGCATCGCCGAATGCTCATTCTCCGCCCAAAGGTAGCGCTAGAGGTCACAACCAGATGCCAAAGTTTCAGCCCAATCCGATAACTTAATCAAAAGTTATAAGTGATTTTCTGAAAATTTCAATGGGAAAATGGAGCCCATTTTTGCCCGTTTTCGGTTTCTGGTGTCATAGAGCCCCATGCATTCGAAAGCTCCGTCGGCCGCCATTTTCCCATTGAAATTTTCAGAAAATCACTTATAACTTTTGATTAAGTTATCGGATCGGGCTGAAACTTTGGCATCTAGTTGTGACCTGTAGCGCTACCGTTGGGCGGAGAATGAGCGTTCGGCGAGGCCTATTTTGTTTTTGCGGTAAAAAAGACCGTGTAAATTTTCTTTTGTGACACCCTGTACTATGGCGGCGTATTACTAGCTTGGTTGGCTTCCTTCTTTTATTTTTGACAAGTTTACGCGGATTGTGCTTTGATTTCTCCGTAGTGAAAACTTTCAAATAGCGCGATGAAAAGATTCCAGACCAGTTGTTCGATTTTGGTCGAGGTAAGAGCGAGAGCATTCTTGCCTGCTGATCGGACGTGGCGCCACAGCCGTTTGCGAGTTCACAAATGAGAACATCTCACCAACACACAAAATAGCGGGAGAGGTCTCGTGGCCTCTGATGAGCTTGTCCTTAGTATGCCTTCACCCACTGGTCAATGTTAGCCTGTGTACGGCAACAGAACAACTTGAGATTTACAAACGAAGTCCAGGTTCTCAGTGGCTTCCAACGCGAAACAGCAGACGATCACAATTTCAGCTGGCGTCTGATCTCTCTTTGCAGTAGCGCTTTACGCAGCAAATGATCAACATTTTTCCGATATGTTAGAATACGACTTGCGGCGTTTTCTTCTTCTATCTTTGTCGGCAAACGGTGCTTCGTAGCAGACTGTTTGTCCGCTACGAAGCGAGAGGCAGGTTAGATTTTGCTCTTGCTCTTGCAGTGACCAAAATCGGATCCCAACTAGTCTAGGGACCGTGAAGTTACCGACGCATGGCATTCGTTGCACTAGCTCACCCATGGGTTGCTATGACTGCTGGGGCAGTTCGACGAAGGCAGCCCGGAAGCGGCCCCCCAGCTCCCCTCCGGCCCCATCCACGGGCCCCAGGTAGTGGGCCAGGTCCCCCTGCTTCAGGCTCAGCTCTGGGCCAGACACAAAGTCGTGCCCTGCAAGTTGCGGTCCCTGCCTTTCCCTGCACGCAAAGGAGAGAGAGCGTTTAGCTAAAGGCCCTGTCACACGTGTGACAGGGCCTTTAGCTAAACACTACTGCTCTATCCGGCAACATGAGGAAAACGTGTTTCCGGCGACCCTGTCATATTGCGGTAACAACAGTCGGGCAACATGTTGCTGTCACCCGGCATCCGTGTTGACCGATTTGTTGTCCGACCATGCACCCTGTCACACCGCGCTGACGGCGGGTCCAACACGGGGAACACTCCGCCATCTTGATTGGTTAGCTTCGTTCGTGCGCGGTACGGCTTTTACATTGAAAAGCAAGTTTATTGAATCAAAGCGAAACTTGCCTCAAGTCTCATTTGCTTAAATTCAAAGGTGTAAAAGGCACGCAGCGCGCTTTATGGCGCATCGCCATTGGAAATACAGAAACAAATGTTAGGATTAAATACCTAAACACACCACCAGTTGATATGTGCTAATGTACACAGAATGATGGGGAAGAAAAGCATTTACCGTTTATTTAAGCTGGATAAACTAAAGGTACACTGCTTCGAAAATGTCGTTCGTGGTAATGGCCAATCAATCTTCAAGCGAAGATAACCGAGCGGAAGTGATAAAAGTGCAAAACAATCGCACGACAAACGGGGCACGCAAATTCGTCATCGTCGTCCTCTGCTTCACACGCCGGGGAAGCGGAGCAAAAAAATGTGGTCAGGTGTAGCTACGATTTCCGGCCATGAATTTCCGTACTTATGTTTCTGTTTCGGTTTCGAGCAGTCGGGAGACTACCCAATCAAACTTTTGATTGGGTAGTTTCAAGACACCATATGAAATTGTCTGGCAAAAAATAAAAGAACATTTTGGTGGGTGTTAGTGTTTGTTTTAACACCAACGCAACGTAATTCCCACAACAATGGGACGTCAGGCTCACGGTTCTATATCACTTATAGCCGTCTGCCGATGTTTGAACATTAACAAGCTTCGACGACAGTTCGCCGAAGGCAGCATACGTCAGGCCAGGGTCTCTGATCAAATCCAGCTACTCATGGTCATCATCTACCGGGTTACAGCTGAGTCAATTGCCTCGGCGAGACAACAATCCGGTCTCGAAAAAACGTTCCCAAAGCCGACTCTGGTTAGAGCCGACAGCCGGAAAGCCGTTTGCAACGTCGAGCACCTTGAGGTGGTTGGACCTGAAGAGTGCAGCCGGGGACTCGTGCCCGGTCGAGAGGGTCGTGGCTGGCGCAGGGTGGGGACCCCCTGCAGCACGAGCCCGGGTCTGCATTCTGCAGGCATTTTCGCCGAAGAACCTGGAGTTTGGTAAAGTTGGAAGGCAGCTGCGTCAGCGGGGACATTCCGTAAGTCCCGATCGCTTAAAAGGCCCCTTAAAAAAACTGTGTTTTTTTTGTAGCGTTAGCTACACTGGTTGAGGTTGAGAAGTTTCGCGTGGCTCTCATAATGAGCCGTACTCCATGCTGCGCAAGCGCGAGGAGCAGTGACGTCACACGGCGCACAGCTGGAGGGGCGGAGCCGCCGTCGCCGCTGGCTCCGCTGTTACCGCGCGCGCCTCGGCAATCTGCGCAAGCGCGAGGAGTAGTAACGTCACACGGCGCACAGCTATACTTCGTTTCAGCTTAGGTCCGAGCGCGGCCGATGTTATGAGCCGGAGGGCCAATCAGACAGCGAAAGAGGCACAACGTCATGGCGTGTTCTCTGCAGTTGATAGGACCAGCCGGTATTCGCCGTCTCTCCGTGCGTGCTTTTCCGTATCATATCAAGTGCAGAGAGCACGCCATGACGTTGCGCTTTTTGCGCAGTTTGATTGGCCTTTCGGGTCATAACAGCGGCCACGCTCGGACGTAAGGTGAAACGAAGTATAGCGTGCCGGAGTCGCCACCGCGCGCGCCTCGCCGGTCTTCGCATTCCAGAGGAGTGAGGTCATAGCCGCGGCAGACGCACTGGTGCCGCCGCGTGCTAAGCCGTGTGCCTCCGTTGCGCAGTAGCCAAGTCTGACGCTGCACCGGAGCTGCTTGATAGCGCCTCTCATTTTGTGCGCACAAGCTCACGCTACGTATATCCTGGCGTAGCCGAGCTGAGCCACCGCAATTTTTTTAACAGTTTTGCTTGGACACGCGTGTCCAACCGCTTGGACATGCTTGGACACGCGTGTCAAGAAATGAAATTTACGCGAAAAAAAGAAGAAGATTTAGAGCAATATTGACGGCGAGAGATTTATTTGAAATTCTGCGCGCAACGTCCATGAGGTCACGGAATGGTCATTCATTCTGTACACCTCAACGAGATGGTCATTCGCTCTCTCCACGTGAACGTGATGGCCAAGCCGAACCACCTCTCCTCCACGCGCCCGAAATGCCGAGAGAAAACAAGTGGAACGAAGGTGACTACCGACTAAATCACGCTGCGCGCCGCCAATATTGCTCTAAACAATTTTTGTTTGCGTATCTTTTTTTACCCGCGTGTCCCAACCAGATTTATAAAAGGAAATGTTCTTTTTTATTTTTCAGCGGCCCTTTAAGTTTAGCTCGATTAATGCCAGTTTGGACATAACAAAAAGAAATCGCACCTTTTTTTATTATTTTGTATACACCGTGCACTTTTCTTTTTCTTGCAATTTGCATACTGTTTGGCATTCACATCTAATACATTTGGTTGCAACATTTCTTTAGTATTAATGTATTTATTTCTGTAGATAATGTGCATAATATTCTTTACATGTCGTACTCAGGTTAACCTTCCGCGTCAGCATTTTCTCTGCCAAGGAGTTCATAGATCAGAGAAAGCACACTCTCTACTGATGCATCCTTTCGTCTAACCGTGTCTTTTATCTATTAGCGCTTCGGGGGAGCCGAAGCAGGACAAAACACCATCCCACAAGCACCCTGGCGGGACAACGAGACCACAGGCGGAAAAGCGGGACTTGTCCCGCCTAATTCGGGACGGTACGTCTGTGACTTTACCCAAGTCGAGCAGACGACCGGCGAAGACGAGGGCTTCTGCATCGTTAGCCATCCGCAAGGTGTACGTTGGAGGGCGAGTTGAGAAAGCGGCAGAAATCTTCGTGGTACTTGTGCTTGGTGAAGATACACAAGGCCCTCTGGCATGACCCCATGGCCGCTTCGTCTTTGCCCGATTCGCGCAGGAGGGCAAAGGGCGCAGGAGGTTGACGAAGATTCTGCAGGACATCTCCGCGCGCTCGCTCACCGCGTCAGTGAGTTTTTCGACGAGCTGCAGCCAGTGGAGGTAGGCGCCGAGTGCCTTGCGTCAGAGTTCGGTCGCCTTGCTACCCGTCGCGGACATCCCGTCTTGGAAGTGGACAAAGTAGCAGCGGGCGAGCGCGGTCCACACCCGCTGCTGCTCGAGCACCGAGCCGGCTGACTTCGCGGTATCCAGGTACGGCGGTGACGCTGGGCGTCGTCGAAGCGCTGGAAGTCGACGAGGCATTCGCCTGTCTTGCGGTACGCGAGCGCCCAGTCCAGCTCGAAGTCGGGAATCTGATCGCATGGGGAAAGGGCTTCGGCGATTTCTTTCAGCGCGTCGTCCGAGTCGCTTTTTTGGGGGAGCAGGTTGCTTCTGTTGAGGCAGAGATAATAGACGGAGAGCAGTTGATTTTTCGACTTGGCAAGGCACTTGTCCTACCGGCCGTTTGCACGTCCTTTTTCGACATGCTTAAGGCTAAATCTTCGAATACCGTATACCTTTTACGCATTATATAACGACGAGATTGAATCAAGCACAGGGCGTGAAGCTTTCGGTGATATTCGCAGCACAGTAGTAATGTAACAGTAGTCATTGTACGGACCGCCACGTTTTTTCTTGCAATCCGCGGTCCTCGAATGGGTGGATGGATGTTAATGGCTATACCCTTTGTAACGGGTGGTAGCTTACGCCACCTAGCCTAAGTCTGAAAAGACAACCATATGGCTCTTTCCGCCTTTCTAAGCAAATTTTCTCCCACTTACTATCACCAGGCAGTGTGGGATGGTGAGGGATATCACCAGGATGACCTTTTTGGGATCGGGCAAAAAAACTAACAACATCATCTCCCGCCTCTTCACCCCGGTGAGGGAGTCGCCAATTTTCCTCTGGTCAAACAATGGATCAAACTTTGCCGGTGTTACCCCAGCACCAGACCCACTGGGAGACAAGGTTGAGATTTTGGTCCGAAGCCACGCGAGAGGGAGTCCCATTTTTCCTCTGTCCCACCTGTTCCCAGCTGTGCTAGTTAGTTGTGCATCACTAATTTTTCCCTACATAATTTCCAACAATCTTCTAATCGCCTCTTTGTGACATTAATTCCTCGCCATCTTAGATTGTGGCGATGGCAATGTGATTTCAGGCAGCGAACGAGCTTGATTTTTGTTGTTGGAAAATATTCAGTTTCGTTTTCGGCCGCGCTGCTCTCCAGCATCAGTGAGACTTTCCTAACGCAATCGACACAAACATCTTAGCAGTTCTCAGTGTAAATAAAGGCGAAGCTACAAAACCAGGACAGGATTGAAGAGAGAATGAATATGTAAGACAAAGACAACACAACGACATCCTTCCACTAGCAACGGACATGCAAGACTTCCAAAAGCTTCACTTTTGGAAGTCCTATATGTCCGTTGCTATTTGAAAGATGTGGTTGTGTTGTGCTTTTTTAGATGTTTGTTCTCTTTTCAATCTTTACCCCCACAAACACGCTCTTCGTTCATCACTACAAAACAACATTGTGAACTTTATTAAATGCTGCCTTTATGTACCTTCCACGGCCATCGAGTCTGTTAAAATTTCGCAAGGCATATCTTTCTTGTGCACCGCTAGAAACTATTTTCTTATAAACCAGAAGGCGTAATCTCGTAAAGTGTCTCTCTTATCTGATCAACGTTTAGGCATTATTACCGTCCTTTCTCATTGTAATGTAGTTTTAGAAAGGTTTTTGAAAAAGTAATACATAAGCGTGTTTATTTTTACCTTAGTCCAATGATATCTGCAAATCAACATGATTCTTTAAAGGAGAGGCCAGTTGAGTCAAATTTATGCTCGTTTTTAAGTTACTCTGCACCAGTGGTGTCAAGACAAGGACCAGTAGATGCGATCTATTTTGACGTGTCGAAAGTGTTCGATTCTGTGCGTCATCATTTACTGCTACAGAAACTTGCCTTGCATGTTTTCAGCCCGCATCTTTGCACGTGGTTTTCCACTTATCTAATCGGGCTTCGGAACTCTGTTCGCATTTCTCATTGCTATTCCGACGAGTTCATCTCAAGTTCTGGTGTACCTTAGGGATCAATCCTGGGACCACTTTTGTTTGTTTTGTTTTTAAAGTATCTTCCTTCCTGTATTCCCGATGGAAAAATTATTTTTTGTTTCCTGATGATCTTAAGCTTCTTATAAGTGTAAAGTTATTCTCTGATTTCTTCCTTCTCCAGGCTGACATAGAACATGTTTCTAAATTGTGTGCAAAAAACCGCTTGTCATTTAACTAAAAAAAAAATTACATTCATTGTGCTCTCGAGAAAGCGTGACGTAATTTTTTTTTTATATAATCTGTAATAGGCCCCGATTCATCGGGTTTCTTTTATCACGGATCTCGGTGTATCGATCGATAGTTCACTGTCCTTTCATGATCGTGTATCTTTAACCATTAATGCGGCACTTAGAGTACTGGGAACGATTTGACGATAGTGTCGCCAGTTTTCTACTCCCTGTTGCTTACCACGCTTATTAAAGACATTAGTGGGGTCAAGATTAGAATTTGGCTCAATCATTTGGGATTCATTAACTTCATCACAGGCTGTTGCAATCGAAAATATACAAAAGCGATTTATTAGAATTGTGTATGACCGTTATATTGGAAGAAAATATTTTTACGATTACGAAACGTTACTTGTTCGATTTGCGTTGCGCAAGCTTGCTGTGCGGAGGTAATACATATATTTCATATTTCTTCACAGACTTGTACACGACGAAGTGAATTCAATTGATCTGTTTCGTTTTTTAGACTTTCATGTTACGTCAAGGGTCAGCAGGAATGTGCTAACTTTTTACCCATCTTGTTTGTCTTTTGTGCCTCCATTATCGAGAATTCATTTATATAGCATTTAAAAAGGTCAATCTTGACTTTTGTTTTCTTATCAGTTTATGCTTTATTTGCGAAGGTAGATGTCTTCCTACTACCTATTGTAAGGCAGGTTCTGTGCAGCGTTTTCAGTTTCTGTAATTTATTGTTTATAATTTTTATTGCAAGGTGTATTCTAATCTAAAGTGGTGAGGCGGGCGAGTTGGTTCATGACTGATAAAATTAAAAGCCCTTGTCCTGTTCGCCTTCATTTTTGTCATTGTCTTTGTTAGCGCTTTTAATTTTATAAGTTGTATTCTAATGCTTGATTTAGTGCTGTATTCTAGTTTGCTTTGTTTGCACCACAGTATATACTGTAAATTTGTTTGTGGGCACGGAAAAATAAAGATTTAATAATATTTTATACCTCTGCGGCAGACATGTTGAACCATGTCACCCGCATGCAACTGAAAAACAATGACTTCGCCGAAAAGCTAGACATATTCAACGACAGCATTTTAGGCCTTCGCGCGTCATTAAGGCTATTGTAACGCAATTGATGTGTTCTTGATTTGATATTTGGCCACGGCTTTTCCTGAAGGGAATTGCTGAATGTACTTCTGTGGACTGATTGGATGTGTATTTATCTGCATTAATGTTTGTCTTCACTTATTTTGTCTTATTGTCTTCGTGTCGTTTTTCGTGCATCTTTACACCTTGATTTCTCTCTGTTGTTTATTCTTTGTGTCAGTGTTTTCCTCGTGTTTGAACAAAAAGGTTACTGGCTGTTCTTACACACGCAATAAACATTATCATTAGTAATATTATTTTGATTGTATATTATAATTAAATACCAAAACCGTTCATTTCCGTCACTTCATAATGTTCAGCCGACAAGCAAACAGCACCGTCGTATCTATGACAACAAAACACGAGTACTTTAAGCAACGAATATGATTCAGAAACAGGCTGTACTATCGGCGACGTACGCGACCAAAAGCGCCGCTGTCTGACCAAGATAGTTTTATTATTCGAGTTTTTCTTGTGCATAGTTTGTTACATCCAAAGAATGTCCAGAAGACTCCCAACAAATGTTCCACATTGAACAATATTCGTGATTCTCGGAACATCCATAGCCTATTCGAAAATTGAAATATCCGGTTATAACATACTGTGAACCTTCAAAGGATGTCACTAAAAGAGCGAGACGTTCGGCTGTTTTCAGGACATACCGTGGATATTGCTGGTTGTACGGCAAGACGAATGTCAGACTTCAACATTGACGTTGATGGTTGAAGATGACTCCATGCTTTCACCGTGCTTAGTATACACACCGTGGAAATTGTCGCTGGCTACTGGGAGCCCGAGTCGAGACGTCACAGGTAGGCCCCATGAGAGGGAGCCACCGAAACATATCGTCGCCAATAAGATATGCCAACCAACTTCAGAACAAACAAAAAATGCGTTTGTATTCAGCGGACAGATTCGACTTAATCCCTGTTTTCCTGTTTTTTTCTCGTGTTGTGGAGGTGTCAGATATCTGTACATCCACAAAACAAAATGTTGCCGATCCGTGTGACCAGGCAGATACAGGAATTCATCGATACTACTGCGCAATATACGGGTACATTCGTTGGTGCCCTATTTTCCGGACTATTGTCCGAAAGCATAACAAAAACAGAATTCGGCAGAAAGTTTTTTTTTCTTAGATGGTCTGCACCTGGTGTGTAGTCCGCACGTGTTAAAAAATCCTCACACAGCGTACATTGAAAAACTCTTACTTTATTAACGTACAAAGAAGTTAGTATTATACATAAATTATCAATAACGAAATATGTCATTCGCAAGATTCATATTTATGATCTGTCATTCACAATTATTGTTTACTTATACAATTTAACATTGTACCTGCAATGGCTCTCAACGAAGAGCCACACAGCTCCCCGTTGAGAGCCATAGGCCCATAGCCTTCCTAAGTAAAAATAAAATGTCTTCTTGGAAGAATTGTGAAATTTTAATTCCATGTATTGACCAAGAAATATTATATATCCACTAAACGAAGCTAACTGGCAGTCTTCAAAGACTGTGGCCTCCACAGTACCAACAGTACCATCCAAATACTTTTGATTTCCTCGACGCCAAGTTTACCAACATGTGTGCATCGTGCAACCATCCAAACCAACATCTCTCATGGGTCGGAGTAAATTAGTCCAAAACACGCGCTTGTACTGTTTTCGGCGTAAAGAACAAGGAAACAGACCAAATATAACAAACAAAAATTGTCCAATAAGAAAAAAAAAACAAGGACAAAGTGCATTACGTAAACCGCTACTTGCACATCTTGCATAAGGTGATCATCATGATTTCTTTATGCATGTATTGTTCCACTCGCAGGTGGCGAAAAGAAGGGGATTCGGGATCAAGCGAGTGCGTGCACCCATTGAAACAGACCTGAAAGAGGCGGACTACGCCAGACGAATGCGATCGGCCGACTGCGTGGTTTAATCCTGAAAACGAACGAGTTGAAATGAAAGCATGGGCGAGTTGGTCATTATAGTTTATAGTAACACCAAAAGCCCGTTACAAACAAGGACAAAAGCGGAGGGCACACAGAGGACAAACACAGCGCTGACTAACATCTCATGTTTCTTCTAGTTCATTGTAACCCCCCCCCCCCCCTTTGAGAAAAGTTTCGCGGACGCAGGTTGCAGAAGCGCGCGTTGGTGGTATGAAGCAGATGCGAAATGTTCAAAACGATCTTATTCAAAAGTCATAAGCGATTTCCTGACAATTTTAATGTAAAAATAGGGCCCATTCCCGGTAACTGGTATCATTCAGCTCCAGGTATTTGAGGTCTCCAATAGTCGCCATTTTCCTATTCAAATTTTCAGAAAATCGCGTATAACTTTTGAATAACATAACGGTTCGTTGAAAGTTCTGAAAGCGTCTGGTTCAAACCACTAGCGATAAATTCGGGTAGAAAATGAACATTTAGCGACGCGTCGTTTACATTTGAGGTTAAAAAAAAGAAAAAAGAAAAACCCTGTAATTAAAAAAAATCGCGAGCAAATAAAAAAAACAGGAAGGTCGAGATAAAAGAAATTTGGCACACCAAGAGCTGACTTTCAACTGGTTTTACTACGAAGAGAACATAAGCCCGCGTAATCTTAAATATGCCGCTACAATCGCTAACATTATCCAATTGCGTCAGTCTGCAGCAGGTATGTGCTTTTTTGTTTTCATATAACCCAGTCGACGGGGCACTGACCCACCTGCCTTGTACCGTGTCATAAGGAAGGCTTCCGCAATTTCGAGAGTCCTTCGGTTGATGTGTCGAGTCATCCCCTGTCAGCGAATTTTGGTGCACACTCACCTCAATTGAGCACGTTTTGGCGGTTGGTGTGCCGATCAATAGACAAGCTATTCAACAGCCTGGGCAGTCATCTCAAAACACGCCCTCCCGTGGAAGCAGTTGAATGTATACAACCCCTTGCCGTCTTTTGTCTGTACTCCAGCATTCGAAATCAATAGACCTTTTACTCTACCGACGAATACCCGCAACGCGTTCCAAATAACATTTTACTTGTACCTAATTCATTTTCTTTTGGCAACGAAGTAACCACGTAGTTACTTTCTAAGAGAGAGAACGAGTAACGTATTTGAGTTACGTTCTGATGTAGTAACGAGTGACTGTATCCATTTTACTTCTGGAGGGGAACGTGCACAACGCAAGATGCCCACCCTTGTTCTCGCCCCAGCTCGCGCCAGTACTATGCACGACGAGAAGATAGACCAAACAGAGATGTTCCCAAGGTATGTCAATATAGTAATACTTATCCCCGAATGAACGCGTTAAAAAGTGAGGAATTAGTAACGACCACAAACGTTCGAAGCGGCGATTGCTTCATGAAAGTGATACAGAGTAATGAGGAAATAGCGCATTAAAATTCAAACTGAAATAATGCGTTCTCTTTGAATCGCGGCAACAAGTAGTAACTGCTTATTTTAGTGTTCATACATACGGCTGGCTCACATTTGAGAGCTGTCGCAGGTCTGGGTGTTACACAAAGAAGTGAAAACAAAAACACATATTGAAGTCGATTGTATAGGATGCAAATGAAACAGCAGTGTACACTTCGCGGATAAAGTACAGAGATGACATTCCAAGACAAAGCTCCTACAGTAGGGTAAATACTGTGATAAATGATATCAGTGGCGGCTAAACAGGACCAAAGTATAGTACGTAGGGGTCTGAATTAGTGTTTCGTAAAGCGTTTAAAAGAACAACTACGCTATCACATTCCGTGACCTCAAGCGGAAGCTTCTTGCAATTCCCAATTAAAATCGTAAAAAAAGAAAGGTTGTTTGAAACATTCTGTACTGCAGAAGGAAAGCATCAACGGCCTACTGTGAACACCTCTCTGCGCCGGTCGATCTTGCTTTAAGGTATTTAACTGTATCAACATTAAAAACGTTGTTTAATAACGAAAATGGAAAAGCCATCCGAGCGTGGTAGCACCGTTACATAAGTGTGTCCAACTTGGTTTGTGTGTAGAGGTGGGTCTCAGAATCTAGGGGGCTATATTTACTCTATATAAAAGAAAGTGCTTTCCGTTCAACCATTTCCAGTTTGTTTACATTTGTTTGTGTAGGAGGTTCCCAGACAGCTGATGCGTACTCAAGTACTGGGCGAATCAATGTTTTGTATGCGATCAGTTTAGTAGAGCTGGTACAATGCTTTAGGTTTCGTTTTAGGAACCAGAGTTTGCCCTGGGGTTTGCCTACAATTGTAGTTCCTTTTTCCGTGAGAAAGAGCCAGACGCGTCGGAACGATTCGGGAGATGGGGGCAGGGGGAGGGGGGGGGGGGGCGACGGCGATTTTGCGCTTCCTCCCCGTATTGGTTCCATTAACTTTCTGAACTGTCTTGCTGGGCGGCCGCCGCCCCCCCCCCCCCCTGTTCTGACGCCACTGGTAACAGTAACGGTATTTAGTTACTTTATTTCAATAACGTGTACATGTGTGCGCATATCACATACGTCGTTTCCGTAATGCTTTCCTGTTTTGCTTTTGCGTCTTGTACGTTTCCACCGAGTTACCTTCGCAAAAATAAAAATATCTTTAGTCAATGCGTTGAGAGTATGAGTCAAAAACCAGCCGATCAATTGCCTATCATTCCAGCTTGGAGGTGAAAAGGGGTCGGCGAAGATAATTCCACGCGCTTTTGACTTAAATTATTTGAACAAATGTCGATGTCAGGCTTTTCCAACGATAACTTACATCCATTGAACGGGTACTACATACATGGTGCACGCAGGACGTGCGTCCAGCATCCCATGCTGGACGCTGGTCGCGTTTATAAATATTATTTAGATCATGTCATATTTCATAATTTTAGGAATGTTTGAGGACTAAATAAATACTTATATATATATCTCCTCTCACTTCTTGTCCATATTAGATTTTGAAACAACGCAAAATGATTCGATAGTCACGAAAGCAAAGCAATCACTAAACCCGTCTCATTTAATTCCTGGAAACAAATATACGTTGACATCGTGGCGGTGGTGATGACACGCAGTTTTGTTGCGAAGTTTGAGGCTGAGGCCAGCCTAGAAGCCTCGAAAGGTTTGCGTGCTCGGTGTTAGCCAATCTGGCCGCGAAGGCCAGTGACGTCCCCATCGCGTGCGTCAGAGGCTGACGAGTGCCTCACACCGCGGGCACTTTTAGGCTGACTAATAACGCCCTTGTTACACGGGGACTCTCAACCACGATTGACTGGAGTGCTGTTTGTGCCGAGGGCGAATAAGCTCGCGACACTTACTGTATCTAATTATTACTCGCTCAGAAGGTCGTGTATGTAGCTGTCCTTAAGAAACGCAGATCGCGCCAAATCCCGGGCGTCTCAAAAAACAGCCAATGAGACTACTGCATTAGCCGATAAGAACGTTTAAGAACCAATAAATCGAATAATAATAATATTAATATTAATGATATTATTATTATTATTATTATTATTATTAATTTTTTTATTTTCGTGCGCCCAAAAACAACGCCAAGGTCTTCACTTTGGTGCACAAAGAACGATCGAGTAAACGCCTAATTAACACAAAACAAATAAAACAGATCACAAATAGGGAGCGATCCTTTGCACTTTCTTCCGGTGAACATAAAAGTCACTGAATATTTCAATACCTGGATTGCCAACGCAATTGAGCAGTGATTGCCTGCGTGACAAGGGATAATATCTGCATATCGTATTGGCATAAAAAGCAGAGCATTGGATAAAAGTGAATCATTGTATATAATTGTATTTAATATCTCGCTCCAAAAAAAAAATCAATTCACGTTCTGTTCTTTTGTTAACACACACTAATGACAAAGCAAGAAGCGAAACATACATAATAAACTACGCCTCGCAACTGTTGTCACTGACTAGAGTGACAGTGACAAAACAGCATGCTCGTCTTTTCGCCACTGAAATTTCGCATTAAGCATACCTGATACTGCTCGCCCCTTTTATTGTTTGTGCCGATTCATCGTATACTAATGACGGCCGCCACAACCGCGTCGCTGTGGTCTAAAAATGTAGTTATGCTTACTGTCGACGAAAATAAGATTTAGAATATAGACGCGAAACTGAGGTCATTTCGTGCACGGTGCCGAAAAAATAAAGTGACGGCGGTCATCTGAATTGCCTTTCTGTCAAAACGAATTCAATGAGAGTACTTTGCTGGCTATAGACACTGAAAATCTGCGATGGTCCGATAAAAAGTAACTGTCATATTCCTTCCCAATGCGCCGAGAAACTGAGGGAGAGAGGGAGACGAGAGCGCGTAGTGACTTCATAACGCCGGGCTCTGATTGGACTGATGAGTGGGTACACCTAAAGCTAGCTGCCTTTGTCTCCCCTGCATTCGTCGAACGCGCTCCAATGCGACAGCCAAACGCGCGCGTTCTGACACGTTCGGCGAGTGCAGTGGAGACAAAGGCCAGCTAGCTTTAGTTCTACCCACTATTCGTACCAATCAGAGCTCGGCGTTCTAACCTCCCCTGTCGTCTCCTCCTCTCCCTCACTTTCTCGGCGCACATGGGGAGAGCAAGTCGTCTGTTTCTTGTTCAGGAGTTGCGGTCAGAAAGAAGCCGAGCTCTGATTGGCTCTGATTGAAGGACAGCGGGCTACCCACTAACCTTAATCCAGAACCAATGAGAGTTCGGTGTTCTGACTTCACCACAACCCCTGCAAACTAACCGAATTTGAATAATTATAACTTCAAAGCCTATGTGATTGCGGATATTAGCTAATAAGAATGTCGAAGAGCAAATCACGATTGGCAAGAACCGCGAGCATAGTATGCCCCGAGTTTCTTAGGTTGTCGGTGAACGTAAGTCGTTGTAACGCATTACGTTTACTGGATCTCCTCACTCGTCGGATACAAAGTTGGTGCCGAAGTTTAAGAAGTGCCCGGCGTGGCTTTATTCTACTTACGTTTCCTGCTTCCCGATTCGTTGGTCAGCATTGTTATCGGGAGATGCGCGACCGGATCGGCTGGAGAGTGATGATGAGATAGATGGTCGCGACTCGACACACCCTGCGTTGCCTCGGCTGGCAGGGACACTAGAGACGCTGGTCTCTGATTTCATCCGTGTGATGCCGTCAAGTTGAACCTGTTAGAGTTTCCGTTGAGTAATTATTGCGGCTTAAGCGAGTCCTTCGTAAGTCCCGTAATTTTAAGATTTCAAGTCGGGCGTGCAACCAAATAAGCTGATGTACAGTGTACTCAACTGTTAAATATAACGCGGGAGCGGTGGCCGGAGAGACTGCATGCCTCATCTGCTGGCTCGCTCTGGCAGCTTATGCCGCTGTTCTTTTTTGAGGTTACACTCCCAGCTGCGAAACAATCGCCAATGCGTGACTGCGTGACTCGGCGAAAACAAATCATTTTTAGTTTCGTTTTTTTGTTGTTTAGAGAAGGTGGCCTTTACCAGAGAAACTGCAAGATCACCCAGCTGACCCTGCATTGTAAATGCGTAGACATTTACAATGCAGGGTCAGCAGGCAGGAAAAACAAAAACAGGTGGCAAAAACAACAAAACAAACAAGTAAAAATTTAAAGCGTGGGTGATAAAGAAAGAAACGAGGAGGCCATGCGATAATTGTATCGGGGATTGGCGACAATCGCAAGAAGAGCCGCCTTATTCTCTGCCGCATCATTGATTTGATCGCTAGACAGCTCTGATATCAGTTTCGGCCACCGCTCCTGCGTTATATTTAACAGTTGCGCACACTGTACGGGATGATATCTAGTTTACGGTTAAGATCACACGATTCAGAGCTGCGCCTTTATTTTAATTTTTTTTCTTTTATGTTTTGTAATTATTTTGATATTGAAAGGTTGTCTTTTTAGATATGTCACTTATCTTTTTTTTTTTTTCAGATAGAGTTGAGTCATTTGAACTTTTCAAAATCTCAATCTGCCTCATTTTCCGAACTGATTCTTCACGTGTTTCACGAACACCTGTGTACATCCGTTTCCTTTTTTTAACGAAATATTAGGACGTCATTGGAAATCCTCTGACATTAGAAATCATATGTACCTCCATTTGTGTTTTGTTTTTTTACGAAATATCACGACGTCATTGGAAATCCTCTGCAGTAGCCGTGATGCATCCTGTGTCAACAGGATGCGTCAGGCCTAGCGCATGGGGTACTGCCAATTCCTTTATTGTTCCCCGAAGCAACCAGATGACTAAGGAGACTTGGTGAATATTTACGACCTATTGGACGCCGTCCACTCACAGCCTATAGAACATTTGAGGTGGCTGGAACTAAGACGCGGACATGTTTATGACATACCCCTGCGTGTCGCAGTGTCAATGGCCGAAACGTTTGCCCGATTCCCCCAACGACATCCCCGTGATAATTTCTTGCGGCCCAGTAATAGCTACAGGAATGTACATGGAAGGAAAATTGCATATAGTGATGAAAAGGTTGGGTGGGGGAAGTTGAGATTTGTAGGCTATAGGTGGCGCAAGTTACCGCCTCTTACAAAAGCTACAGTCACTACTCGATGACTCATCCATCCATCTGTCTATAGCATCGCTTCCAGCGGCAAGTGTGTGATTGGACCTGGGTCAACGTCGAACACTGACGCAGTCCTCGGGTCCAATGATGATTAGAGTGCGTGCTGTAGATCTGCATGGCGACCTAGGATTATTGGAGAAATCTGCTAGGTGGCGTTCACTTTTAAAATGGTTTATACTCTATGGCAGTGGTTCTCAAATGGGGGTCCGCGAAGGCATTCTAGGAGTCCGTGATACCCAGCCTAATCAGTCGAGCCCGGCAGTAAAAGTTGTCTTTTCTTAGATTGAGAAGAAACGTTACAATTTCCGGTTAAGTTTTCTCGTGTATATGTCAATAAAAGGAGTCTATTTCACTCTAGCACTTATTTATATCCATTTAATAAAAAAAATATCATAATGAACCCACATTTTAATTAACCTCCGCCGACTGACAAGGGGTCCGCGAAAGTTTAATGGCTGAGAACCACTGCTCTATGACATTGGTTATTATAAATCTCCCCATGATAAAAATTGCTATAGCGATTATTTTTTGATATAGCAAAGTAAAGCTAAATAACGCTACTGTTATGAAATGTTTGCTACTTGTATCGTGACGAAACTGAAATAGTGAAGACGTTTTTTTTTGTTTTTTAGAAGATTTCGTCTTTAATACAAGTGGTTATACTATTGTTATGAATACTGTAAACAGTTTAATTTTTATGAGGGCCTAAATGTTTTAGATAAAGGTAATTAAAAAATTTGGTAAAAAAATTAATCGTGCGAATTCATTAGCCTATTTGGTATCAAATACATACCATAACATTTCCAATCGCAGATTTTTGTTCCCCAGAAATATTTCCGAAAGCTACAGTTTTTAAAATTCGTAAAATGTCGAGCTCGCATAGATAAATCGATTACAGTATATGAAAGAACGACTAAGGATTGTTTTAACTCAATTCTCGACAAAACAAAAGCGCAGCTCCTCACTGTATATCGATCTATCTTTCCTTTATATTTAAATTAATGACTACAAACGCCTATTTCTAAAACAAAGGAAGCACAAATGCGCGCCGAGAAAAACGATAAAATTACGCATCAGAATAATCGCCTACACAAGCTCTATGATATAAGTGCGCAGTCGGTATTGAGACTCAAGAAAGAGGGCGCGTCCGAGCATATTGGCCACTCCTTCAGATGTAAGTTACCCGCACGCACTAAGGCGCATATTTTGCTCGAATCCCACGCTGCTTTGAAGGTTATTTTGCGACGATTCATCCAGCCATGTCAACTTGGCAGGGATTTAAAAGTTTTACACAAAAAAAAAGGGTTTAGAGGGAAAGAGCAAAAGTATATTGACAAACTTCCAGTTTAGGAAAAAGTACAAGGCGGTAAGTTGGGCGAGTAGGTTGAACATCTTCAAACGTGAAAGCAGCGCAAAATTTGATAAAGGACGTCCTTCGTCAAATTTTTGCGCTGTTTTCACGTTTGAAGGAAAAAGTATTTATACCCCAAATATTTCGTATTTCGAAAAAAAAATGCATGTTCCGAAGTAACTGTGGCAATGATATCCTAGAAGCTTGAAGAGCGAAAACCATGACGTGGGTGTCACTATTGAGGAAAACAAAATGCTATGTTCCGCACATTGTCGCATTCCGAATATATGTATGTATATATATATATATATATATATATATATATATATAGAGAGAGAGAGAGAGAGAGAGAGAGAGAAACGTAGCGCAGGATGAAGAAAAGTATATTCGACAGGAAACGCACTTGAGACGGTTGTTGGAGTTTTTAAAACATATTATTCGTAAAGTTCGTCAACGTGTCGGCCTGAGACAGACCTTTTTGAGACTGAAGTGTAGAAAAAGGTCTGTCTCAGGCCGAAATGTTCGCGCTTAGTGCGTGATGATTGGTTCTCTTGAGGTTCTCATCGGCTAGTGCCGCACTCTCATTGGCTGTGGAGTAATCCTAACTCGTAACACACTGCGTTTCTTAATTTGGCTGTGACTATAATGGAAGAAGGCGCTAGCTCGTCTAAGGGTTGGCATTCTCGCGTGGACGCTCAAAATGCGGCGTGTAGGCGGCCGCAGAGGAGCAATCCGGATCTCCGACACGGTTGCAGGGAAACCCTGACGGTCGCTGATGCGTGCCCTTGAGCCGGATAGAGCCAATAAGCCCGCGTTCATTAGGCGCAAACACTGGGTCGGACTTCCCCTCGTTGCGCGTGGATCGCGACGTTGCCGAGAGCTTGCGCCTGTTTGTTCTGTCAAGGGTGTAGGTACACGCCTAACTCCCTCACTCCGGATGTCGTCGAGCAGGTGTCAATATCACTTCACATGCGTCGACGCGGTAGGAGATTCCAGGTGCATGGGCGTTTGGAATGAACAACCCGGATTAGCTGGAATCCGTAATTATTCTATCGGGGATCGGTAATGTAAGGGTAGAACTACATTTCTAAAGTTAGGACAACACTCTAAGACATCGGGAGTGACTGCTGTCCCCCGAACCAGGGAGAGCCAATTGCAGCACTTTACGGAGGGAACTCGGCGATTGACGGGGCTGATATTATGTTCCGACCCCAAAGAAAACGGTCTGCCATGTTGCACTGAGCACGTTGAAACGCCATCCTAAATGACACAACGCAAACCGCTTTTTTTTTTAGGTTTAAACGTATTATTATTTTTATGAATAGCCGAGTTCCTCCACGGATTGTACCGATCTGCTCTACCAAGTGCTTTAGAGGAGAGTCAGACGTTCTATATTTTTCAGAGTGCATCTTTTACGGCGTTTAACGCAGAGCATCACGCTAGGCTATTGTGGTGGACAATGAGGAACCACAACGCGAAGTCTAATCGGCTAAGACGATAAACTTTTGTTCTCGATTGTTTAAAACTATAACGGAGATTTTATACGTTGGTATGGTTCTGAACACGATCCCAACTTTATATGTTGGGGCAAAGCGCTACCGCTCAAACATATGACTTAAGTTTGAATGGAGGTGATAAACAGCAAGGGCTTGCACATAAACCGAAGATACGTTTGAGTTTGTGAGCTCTCATTATTGGGAAAATCTGACCTGGTTTTTACGACGTTGAAGGGCTCGTTGTGTCGTTAGAAACTAGGACAATGTACGTTCTTGTGATTTTCTAATTGTCCTTCAGGAAAATGTTTTTCTGGGTATCTGTGAAAAACGAACTATTTTTTTTTTATTAGGGCATATAATCACAAAGGCGTTTGAGACAGACGGGTGATGCGATTTTAATGTCCAAAGTACTTGGGTTATTACTAAATGTTATAAATAAATGTGTTTATATGAAAGGTATTCAAATAGTATTTCACGAATCAGCATACAACCTTGGCGCTTAGGGTTCACGTTTCATGCGATAATAGGCGAATAATCGAACTGCCTCTGACTTGAAGGCTCCTTAAAGGGACACTCAAGTGGTTTTTGAGTTCGTGTTTTGATGATGACAGCTGAATTTAGACGCCCTAAGTATCCCTAAAAACCAAAAAGTATAGTCATACGGTGATTATTTCTTTAATAAAAATGTAATTGAAGGCCGCCAAACCTCGGGTCCATCCGAAAACGAAACCACTCTCATTGGTCCTCGCACGCTTATCAAAAGGATCTCGGGCCAATGGCGTTGGACGACGTTCCGTCGCGCAGTGATCCCGAGGTAGCCGCAGTAGCCGCATCGGCCGAACCTCTTTGTCATTCGAGCTTCGATCATGGCGGAGTTCTCTACGCTCGAGGACCTGACGCCGTTAGAGGTTGAAATTCTTCGGCGGACAGCCGACCTGGGGATGGTTTCCTATGACGCCACTCCGACGTGCGATGTGGACGATAGCAGCGCTTCGGAGTCATGTTCGGGTTCCGAGGACGACGAAACGCAGACCTTTTCGGGCGTTCTTCGATTTGCGGTTCGGGCAAGTCCTAACCAAACCAACGTTTGACATCGCAGCGTTACCTCTGGTACGTGATGTCAAGCGATGTCGCCACGTTGACTTTCGCCTCGGGAGGACGGAGGGAAGGCTGGTTCAGAGATATGCAAACGAGCGCGTATTTACGACTGCGTCCGTTGCAACCGGAACGACCGCTCAGCGCCGCGCGTACACACACCTGCAACCACTACAACAAGCGCAGCGGGTCGTCATCTGTTTCAGCGGCCCATCTAAAATGGGACCCACTGCTACTCAATGCCGTAACAGAATATAGACAGACAGTGTTCTATAGCCAAAAGCTTTATTATTATTTTTTCTTGATAGGCTTGCAGTATACAGTGGATGAAAAAAAGAAAATAAAAAGATGTAGTACGCCGTCTTGGACGATCACGACTCTAATACACGACATTACCATAGTACAAATATCGTCACACGTCTTTTCTACGATTATAAAAGACAATGTAATCTTAACAGCGATATAGCAACGTAGAAATATGATTTCGTGATCAGATAGACGTTGCGAGCGTTCAGGATTGCTAACACTAATCACTTTTCTCCGGCAATGAAAACGCGTGAAAATTCGCATCCTTTATACGGTACGCGCCAGTAATACCTTGAACTTGAGCACACGCATGAAATGCGCCAAATAAGAAATCCGGGCGATGTTCGAGGACACAAATGCTCAGAAAGCACCACTGTAGTCGAAGTAAACAAACACGACGGCACGGGCGTTTCTGCTGTCTTGAGAGTGCCGCCACGACATCGCCGCACGAGTAGGTGGATCTTCCCTTCTAGTACGTGCTGGGTTATCATAGCGACACACGACGAAAATTCACAGTCAAGGATAGCGCTTTCACGCGGAACGATGAGCTTCCACCACGCCGACCACGCCAACGATCACCACCGCGACGCCATGTTCGCAGAGAAGAAGCCGGCCCGCGACTGGCACGACCGGCATGCAACGCGCGCCACCAGTTCTCCTCGAGCTGTGATTGATCTGCCGCTGCGGTTGTTTCCAACGCAGCGGGGAAAGAAAGGCCGCCAAAATTTTCAAACATACGATAACTTCATTGGTCCTCGCAAGTACAGAAAAGAGTCCGCACGTATTTTATTCCTGCGTGATTAATAGGCGGTTCTGCCTTCTAAAACTGAGAATACTCATTCACTGACACTTCCTTAACGCCATCGCACCAAAAGTAGCTCTCAAAAACTGCTTGAGTCCCCCTTTAAAGGGACACTCAAGTGGTTTTTGAGTTCGTGTTTTGATGATGACAGCTGAATTTAGACGCCCAAAGTATCCCTAAAAACCAAAAAGTATAGTCATACGGTGATTATTTCTTTAATAAAAATGTAATTGAAGGCCGCCAAACCTCGGATCCATCCGAAAACGAAACCACTCTCATTGGTCCTCGCACGCTTATCAAAAGGATCTCGGGCCAATGGCGTTGGACGACGTTCCGTCGCGCAGTGATCCCGAGGTAGCCGCATCGGCCGAACCTCTTTGTCATTCGAGCTTCGATCATGGCGGAGTTCTCTACGCTCGAGGACCTGACGCCGTTAGAGGTTGAAATTCTTCGGCGGACAGCCGACCTGGGGATGATTTCCTATGACGCCACTCCGACGTGCGATGTGGACGATAGCAGCGGTTCAGAGTCATGTTCGGGTTCCGAGGACGACGAAACGCAGACCTTTTCGGGCGTTTTGCGGTTTGGGCAAGTCCTAACCAAACCAACGTTTGACATCGCAGCGTTACCTCTGGTACGTGATGTCAAGCGATGTCGCCACGTTGACTTTCGCCTCGGGAGGACGGAGGGAAGGCTGGTTCAGACATGTGCAACGAGCGCGTATTTACGACTGCGTCCGTTGCAACTGGAGCGACCGGAACGACCGCTACAACAAGCGCAGCGGGTGGTCAGCACGGCGACCGCTTCTATACGCCGCCGTCAGCTGTTTCAGCGGCCCCTCTAAAAAGGGGACGCACTGCTACTCAATGCCGTAACAGAATATAGACAGACAGTTTTCTATAGCCAAAAGCTTTATTATTATTTTTTCTTGATAGGCTTGCAGGCTACGGTGGATGAAAAAAAGAAAATAAAAAGATGCAGTACGCCGTCTTGGACGATCACGACTCTAATACACGACATTACAATAGTACAAATATCGCCACACGCCTTTTCTACGATTATAAAAGACAATGTAATCTTAGCAGCGATATAGCAACGTACAAATATGATTTCGTGATCAGATAGACGTTGCGAGCGTTCAGGATTGCTAACACTGATCACTTTTCTCCGGACTCCCTCGCCGGGGGGAAGAGGCAGGGGGGTGATGTTTTTAGTTTTTTTTGCCCGATCCCCCGAAGGTCATCCTGGTGATACCCCACACTGCCTGGTGATAGTTAGGGGGAGAAAAATTGGTCTTAAAAGGGTGGAGAAATCACGTTTTTGTCTTTTTAGACTTAGGCTAGGTGCGCAAGCTACCGCCCGGTACAAAGGGTATAGCCATTAACATCCATCCATCCATCTATCCGTGATGAAAACGCGTGAAAATTCGCATCTTTTATACGGTACGCGCCAGTAATACCTTGAACTTGAGCACACGCATCAAATGCGCCAAATAAGAAATCCGGGCGATGTTCAAGGACACAAATGCTTAGAAAGCACCACTGGAGTCGAAGTAAATAAACACAACGGCACGGGCGTTTCTGCTGTCTTGAGAGTGCCGCCACGACATCGCCGCACGAGTAGGTGGATCTTCCCTTCTAGTACGTGCTGGGTTATCATAGCGACACACGACGAAAATTCACAGTCAAGGATAGCGCTTTTACGCGGAACGATGAGCTTCCACCACGCCGACCACGCCAACGATCACCACCGCGACGCCATGTTCGCAGAGAAGAAGCCGGCCCGCGACTGGCACGACCGGCATGCAACGCGCGAAACCAGTTCTCCTCGACCTGTGATTGATCTGCCGCTGCGGTTGTTTACAACGCAGCGGGGAAAGAAAGGCCGCCAAAATTTTCAAACGTACGATAATTTCATTGGTCCTCGCGAGTACAGAAAAGAGTCAGCACGTATTTTATTCCTGCGTGATTAATAGGCGGTTCTGCCTTCTAAAACTGAAGATACTCATTCACTGACACTTCCTTAACGCCATCGCACCAAAAGTAGCTTCCCCAAAAACCGCTTGAGTTCCCCTTTAAACACTTTTCGGATATCACTGACAGCTTGCGCCCTTAAGAAGGCAGCGACCCACCTTTGGCATGACGTCATAACCATGTGTGCCATGACCTAAAAAGAATAAACTCACCGTCGCCTAAATGCCGTCTCAACTATAGTATAGTTCAGGAGTGGCCAGGCGGACCTGTGCAGAGAGCCATAAAAATAACAATCATAAAGTAAAAAGCCGCTGCATAAAAAAAGCGTGGCAGTTTTTTTTTTTTTAGTTATTGAATTTTGGGGGGAGGTTATACCGAATTCCGCTCGTAAAGCTATTGCTCCATTATGTTTATTTATTGTGCGTCCTAATTCGTGGAGCAAGCACTTTGAAGTTCTACTCAAATTACATCATTGCAGTCACGAGCACCTGAGATAGATTTTTGTTCGTAAGAGTTCTGATTTTACTGCCTTTATTGATTAGTAGAGTGCCTCACACCAGTACATATGGTAGCACGGCTAGCGAAAACGCCAGCTGTGTATTTGAATATATATGTATATATGTATAAGTTTTTTTTTATTATGCATTAATGCTGAGGGAGAGGAAGGGGGCGATTCGCTGACCAGGTGGTCGTGAACCGCACTTGAACCCGCAAAGAGGCGTAGTTTGGTCACCTAGAGTGAGGTGGAGCTTTAGCGCATGCGCCGTGCCGATAGCAGGCACTACAGCAGCGGTGTAACGTAATAGCCGGGTGTTGTTGCATACCGACTGGGCAATGAAGATTGATTGGGCACATATTGATTGGGCATCACGCATAAAGGCCGGTTCCCACACTTGCGACCTCTTAGAACCGGGTGCCTCGGAACCTCTTAAATAACTCCTACGATGAGAGGACACACTGGCGCCATCTATTGGGTAGCAGTGGAAACTTGACGGAGCGGCATATTTTCTATTTCTCTCGCGCATTCGCCTTCCTTAGTTGGCTCGAAAAACTTTTGGCAACATTATACTCGGTTGCAAGAGTGGGAATGGGCCTTTATTCTCGCACTACTCAGACAGGCTGGGGCCACAGTGATTGGTCCTGATCTTGAGCTCGAACTCCCGAGTGTCCTTTTAGCCGCCAGGGGCGCGACTACTAGCAAGTCCGCCGAGACGTGTCCTCTTCACCGCTCCGGGAGCTGTTCGACTTGGAAGTAACGGCGACACGTTCGCGGTGCTCCAAGGCCGTCGGTAGCACGCACGTGTGGTGACGACATTCAAGCCTTCCGTCGAGTATCGCACGCCGATATCGGGAGGCCCGCTTCTCCGCCTCACCTTTTCCGGATTGCTATTACGCCATCCCGCCTTTTTTTCTCTCTCGTTGTTTTTTCTTTTAACAGTATCAATTTGTACGATGGAAATCTTTTGAGAGTCCGACTTTGTGATTAAAAAAAAACAATTCTTTTACTCGATACTTGCTTTACTTGCCCGATGGAACAATTACTATATTCTCCGTTTTGCACTGTTATGCACCATTTTATTGAAAGCACCGACGTGAGCGCTGAAGCTTTAAAACGGACACTGCTTGTCTTAGTGTTGGCTTAACGAAAGTTATTTTCAAAAGCTATGCCCTCGCTCCTCTACAGTGCATTCCCGAGCACTAGTCAGTCGATTAAAAGGCATAGAGTTGTATAATGTACGCAAGAAGGTTCAGCAAACGCTAGTGTGCTGTTGCAAATTAAGGCAGACAGCAACGAGTCGAAAACTGACTTCCGGTAATTCCTTTCTACGGAGGAAAGTGGGTGAGTTTTTTCTTTGGGCTTGATTATAAGAGCAAATATTACGAATAATTGTAACGTAGCAAATAGTTTGAAACATTTCTTAATCGCGTAAAGGGAAGCAATCGGAGAGTTAGTGTTTTTCATTCAAATGCTTGGCATTAAACACAGTCCTAAAACAGATTTCTACATGCATTTATGTACACTGTCGGACACTGTTAGCGCTAACACGGCGTCGGCGCTATTCAGCACGAGGGATTAACGTGACAAACGAACGAAGGACATCTGGAAGACCAAAATAGACGGCACGAACTACTCATTAGCACCGGATAAGTAAATCCCTGTGGATGTAGACGATCAAAGTAAAGTGAAGGCCTAGGTTAATATAGTCCGATTTGCAATAAAGAGTGTTGTTTTAGTATATCTGCTCGTGCAGAGAGAATGCTTGTTCTGCGTTCAAAACATCACCGAACGCTCGAAATCTTTGAAAATGGGGAGTAATTCAGAAAACAGGAGCCCGATAAAAGCTTCCCGGCATAGGAAAGAATAAAAAGAGACACCTTTCATTCCACATACTTTATTCTTCATTTTGAATGTTTTTAAAAGCTCGTAAATGATGCACGACGGGGTCATTTTTATGTATGTGACAGGGCTGGCATACTAGCACTATATAAGCGTCACCGAGATGCTGGTGAACCTTAAACATGCTCTACATTCCTTTCCGTTGTTATTTTGCTTAGATTCGTCGCTTGTCTTTACACACCTGTGGAACACGGGTTTGGGCCTGAAATATAGCGCAGCTTAACATCGTTCACTGACGAAGAAAAATGCTGTAACTAGAGCAAATACACGTTTACTATGTTAATAAAGGTACATACTATTCGGCACGACCTTACAAATAAAAGTGATCCATGTTATTTTGCGGCGAAGAGACAAAGTGCACTCGCGTTTTCTCATAGGAATGCACAGGAGCACCGCAAGAGTAGTTTGGTTGCTGTCTGCTGCAATTTGCCTCCCGGAAGTCGCATAGACACTAGCGCCAGTTGAACCTCTAGCGTACATTATAATAACTCTATGGTATAAAGACGTATAAATATGTAAATAAACGAAGTCCAATTAAACTTTTCGCAAAGTCATTTCTAGGTGGTGTATTTATCATAATCAAATTTTGTGCGTGCAGCTTTTCGGCAACAAAAGCAAGAAAACGAAAAAAAATATTTCTTCTATGCACAGGGAGAAAAAAAAAACGAAAACAAACTGTCTGGTTGATGCTGCAATTCACAGATGGCAGCACATAGAACTAAAACGGAAATGCTTCTTTGGGGTGAACACGTACCCGAAAGTAGACTCGGCAGAACCGAGCGTGTGTGCACGGTATACCCTCTGTAAAGAGCAGAGTTAACCTAGACGGTTTGTTTCAGTTCTTCTCTCTGTGCACGAGAATAACATAGTTTATTGTTGTTGTTGTTTTCATTTCTTGTTTCATTTTTCTTTCTAAATTGCGTTGACTAAACTTTGAGAATATCTAACGCCTACAAAAAACAATCTATTACACTCGTTGTTAGTATTTTTTTTTTTAACACTCAATATCACTGCAGACAATCCGCAGTTTCTTCAACCTGCGCGGTTTGTAAATCACTATTTTTGTGGTTCACATAGCTTTGGAACGTAGTCGTTGGCGTGCCTACGCGAATCACGAAAAACTGCATACGCATGTATGCCAAGCTTTTGCTGTCGTAAGTAAGAGGCTCGATTAGAGGCTCTTCAACTCGGATATACTGTACTTTCCGTGGTCTTCACCGCAATTTCGCTTTCGTGAGCTGCACAACTAGCAGGTACATAAGCGTGACACATTTAGCACGACCAGTCGGTTGCCTGTTTTCTTGTTGTTGTTGTTGTTTTAACTAAAAAGCGGTCGTCATAATTACTAATTTTTGATCGAATACACTCGTTCTCGTCCTCAACCCGAACGGTTAAGTTTTGTATTAAAAGGTTTCCTGCGCGAGCACGGCGCGGTGCACTTGCTTCCAGTGCTAGCCCAATGCTCTACCAACCATTAGTCACTGACAGAAGCGAGTACGACAAGGGCGTGTCTTTCGGACACCTGGCCTCCAGCACGTGCTCGCTGCCTTCCGCCGTGCTTTGCTGCGCACGCGCGCACTCGACGTGCACAAGACGCTCAAGCGTTGCTGATGGTGGGAAGCTGGCCCTGGAGGAGGGGAGACAGAAGCTCCTCCCTGTCGTCCTAACCTTGTTAGTGACTTTATAGCGAAGAGTACGGTCTCGCAAGAACTTAAATACATATTTAATTTTGTTCTAAAAAATTTTTTTTATAAAAGTGCATACTTATTCTTCAGTTTAACGAAGAAGCACGCATGTCGGAACAAAGGTACAGGCAACCTACAATGCTGTTTGGTTTGGCGCTATCTAGCGACTGAAGCAAGAGACAGCTGGGTGTGCCTGGTAGTGGAGGCTGTATGGTTCAAATATGAGCTATAGGTTTGGAAGCGTCGCTCAGCTTAGTGTCCGAAGCGAGAAATGTGGGTAGGCCAGGAAACCATGGGCGTAAAATGGGCGAGTTGGGCCGATGTTACGGCCCCTGCGGGCCAATCAGAACAACGGATTAAGGCACGTGACTACGTACCGTCGGTGTGCGCTTCTACTGCGAAGATGGCTTTTCGCAGCGTCGTGCTCTAGTATGTGTGCGTAGCGCCTATCGAAGCCGTCGGAACTCAATGTAGGGATGGCGTAGCGTTCGCCCTTTGCCAAGTTACAAGGAGACAGGGTAGAACCGTGGACACTCACTCTGCTGGTACCGCCTGGCCGTTGCCGACTGACTATTGAGATCATAAAGAAATGAAAAATTGGAATTCGAATACAAATAAATAAAAATTGCCACCTAATTTATGCTTATTCTTAAAGTGTAAACATGAAACGCTTAACAATGATAGCCAATTTTGTTGAGGCGAAATATCTCTCCTGATGTATACACGATTTGTCTCGTTCATTTCAACGTTTAATTAAAAGAGTCGCTATTGTATGTTTTTGTTATTTATTCTGTATACAGGGTTTACGTTTCAAGGTTGGGATATAGATCTACGTAGGATTTGAATGGACGACCAATGTATACCAACGGTCATGGCTTTGGTCACTGACAGGTCAAGGGACGCAGGGCTTATCCTTGCATCGTGATTCGCTCTTTGGTGTTCTTATCCGCTAGTCGCGCAATCTCATTGGCTGCCGAGAGATAATCAGATGCGCGGGACTGTACTACACACCGTGTTACTTTAACTATTCGTTACTATAGGACACATGTACAGACAACCAACAGTAAATCACGCGCTGTGCGGTGGACACCCTAAAATCCCTCGATGCTTCTTTTTGCAACTAAACGAATGACGAAGCACATTTCGTAGGAACAAAATGGCGTCATTCAGTTCACTCGTCTGCCGTGGGCCACCATTCTCTTCCTAAAACCTGCACCGTCACGCAGTTGGCGCTTCAAAGAACGTCGCTACTTGTAGGAAGCTCTCATCTAGGTATCTTTAGGTTGGCTCCATCGCAGCGTTGACCGCGGTAGGACTCGGAGTGTGTCTCTGACGTCACGGCGCTGCGGTGGCGCTGCCATCGGCACCGCGCATGCGCAGAAGCTTCACCTCACACGAATCTGGACTCTGCGCACGCGCAATGCCCACGCCCGGTGTGGGCAAACGCGGATATGTTTGTAAACACTGTGTTGTTGTATAGAACAGTATGGACGCGTAAAGAGGAGATCCGGTTACGAGGGATGTAGGATATCACGAGAACGTATAGTAGTTGCTCCGTGTTCTCGTGGCGAGGGTTAATTGGACGAGGTCCTGGCTACGTTTACCGAGCTGCGGAGAACAACAACAACGGACCATCGAAGTTGCTGGAGGGGAATTCCGCGTCTCAAAGTGCGGTCTAAACGTGGACACGTCGTCGAACATCCTCCTCCGCAGAACATGAGAAGGGAAGCTACAGATCCGCACGAAACATAGCCTTGCACATTTAAGTGACACGTTCCATGCTGGCTACATGATCCCACGCATAAATGATAGCTCGAAATATTATTCTGTTTGAGTTCATCTAGATTTTGTTGGATGAGAGATTTCATAACCATTTTATCCTCATCCCTCAAACTCGGAAAATTGCTAAAACAAAAACGAAAAAAAAGTAAATGCGAAGGCGAGTTGGTGAATTGTAAACGTAACTTAAATCTGAGAGTATACGGAAAGAGGAGTAGCATCAAGTTTTATCTAGGGTTTTGATGGGTGCATTCGTTTCGTCTCGCGGATTCGTGCGATAAAATTGCTTTAAGCCGGGGTCACCCTGTTCATACATCATTACAAAAGGCAGTCTGCACAAATACGAGTCAACGCAATATCCGTGGTTCGAATGCCGCGTGCCAAGTATCTCCTTGACCTCAATGCCAGGCGGCATTCGAAGCACGTATCTCGCGGTGACTCGCGTGTCGAATTTGTATGCAGCCTGTCTTTTGCACGATGCGTACAACATGTCGGGTAAAATTTTAAAAAAAAATTGTTTTAGGGAAATTTGTTTTATGCTCACACATCCCGAATATGATGTCAGAATACCAGCACAGTATATCTAGAAACAAATATGAAAAGAGAGAAATGGTCTTGGCGAATTTGAGAACAGATCGTTTTCGCCCGAAGTTTCTAAACAAGTCGTTCGTACCTTCAAACATAAATTTCCTTTTTGTGCTTTTTTTTATGCAGACTTGGTCTGGTCATGTTTCTAATCAGGATAAGTGACTTTAGACGGACTAGACAACTTGTACAAATGTCTCTTTAGTAGGAAACAATCTGAGCAACATGCGCCCATGAGTTACGTGGTTAATGAAATTGCAATCTTTTTTTATCTCTTAAACGTAGATGAACGTGCTCTATGTGGGAATATTTTCTTGGTTCGTAGCAAACATTGGCAAAAACAAAATATAATTCCCAATTTCAGCGTTCAAAGATAATGACGTTGACCCCGAACAATCTCAAATTTTATCGAGCTTTCGCTTCGCGACTCACCGACGTAAGCAACCTGGCGAAAACCTCGACATCCAAAGAAAGGTGCCAAGGTCGTCCGTTACTCACGGCTTCCCCAGACACGCTCACCACTTAGCTCGCTGTCTCCTCCGAGCCGTAAAACTGCCATCACGAGGTCGTCAACTTTGCGCCTCTCCTGTGCCAACAGCCTTTTCTTATTTCTTCCTTGAGCTTTCTTTTCGTTCTCACACTCTCTCTCTCTTTCTCTCTTTCTTTCCTTTTCTCTCCCTTTCAGAGTATTTTTTTTTTTTACATAGAATCGGTCAACGCCGACATCTTTCATCTTCTTGGTTTAATTGCACAAGCGCTCTTGGAAAACTTAGTCACGGATCGTGAAAGTAGGTTTTGGCACGGTCCTCATACAAACTACCTTGTCTGGAAATTTCAGCGGTCGACAGCCCTAGTAAATTTCGTCACCACATATGGCGCCGATTTATGCATGAGTAAAAAATCGAACAAAATATAGACGTTTAAAAAACATAGATGCTTTGATAAATATTTTTGGTACAAATGTTGCACCCTCCACGTCGCGTTTTAATTATTCCGAAACATTGTGACCCCTAGTTTTTTCATTTTATTTTCATATATTATTTCCTCAGGGCCCGAAGGAATTACAGAGGAGAGTGGGCGGTTACTCAAAACCCATAAAAGTGACATAGTCGAGTGAGGTAAAAAAACACACGCTACGCAACATCTGTTAAAAAATTGGTGATAACATTTTTAAAATCAACAAAGTTAGTTATTGAGACTATATGTGCGGGAAGGCGATTCCAATTAATGGAGGTCTGGGGTAGAAATGAGGCATTACACGTGGAGGTGCTGCAATAGGGAATCCTTACCTTTAGGTCGTGGTCTACGCGTGATGATACGTACGATGGTTCTAAAAGCAATGCTTGACGGAGGGCGGGGTTAGAGTAATAAATCTTGTGAAATAAACGTAGACGAGATATTTTTCTTCGGAAAGAGAGATCAAGAAAGGAGAGGGATAATTTCATGGAAGTTACGCTGGCTGTGCGATAATAGTTCCAAAGTATGAAACGGGCGGAACGCTTCTGAATAGATTGGACAGCTGATGCAAGGGTGATACCTCAAGTATAGATGACGTTTCCAATCGTCCACCTTTTCGGCGGGTCCATGGGGCTTTACGAAAGAGTTAGAGGAATCCAGCGACTCGTGCTACGGTGGCTTGAACTTAATTCATTGTGTTGTATATGTGTTTAGACAGTCGTAAGCTGGTCAGTCTTAATGGACGTATGGTGTCCCAGGATGAGAAATTCAGCCAGTGCAGTACAACCGCTAGCCTGGGGTCTTTAACTTGCACCACGCAGTAGCGATGCACGACCGGACTCCGGTACGATGCTCATACAGATCGAAACAGGCAGGGGGTATCGAACCCGGTATCACTGGGTTCTGCAGCGCGAGCATTCGCTCCACGTGCTCCGAGCTGGTGTGCGTTAACACAATCGGCCACCGCATCGGTGGCCGATTGTGCCCCCAACCATAGCTTCTCCGAACCCGAGTCTATCGGTTCAGTTCTCCGAGCAATCGAATTGGTTGACTCCTAACGTCGGCCGCGAGTCTCTCGTGTTTTATTTGTCTCTCGGAAAAAAATTGTCCCCTAGCGTCAAGAAAAAAGTCCCGACGGTAATTAATCTAAAGACCGTTATTTTAGGTACACGTGCGAAAGCCTGATCCTGTGCTTAAACCTAGGTCGCCACAAATAGTGCCATATTGTAAGTATGTCGCATGAAATATGTATAGGACTTTCTCTTGTGAGTACTAAATAAAACGTGTTTTTTTACCTCGTCGTTCGCCGAGCTCCTTGCACAGGTCCCAGTGATCGACGTTCTCAATGCTGTGCGAGGAAGGGCACGCGCAGAATTTTCAATTATGAAACCAAATAATTTTACGTTTTCACCTGGTGAAACTTCAGCCGTAAAAATACAGCTGTAGAGAGGCAGTGGAAAAAGCTTCCCCTGTGCAGCTTGATGAGACCACAGTCGCAGTTTTAGTATCTAGTTGAACAGCATCATGGTGTATGTAATAAACACAAGGAGAACTCACCAAAATTGATTCAACGTGGCAAAAAGTTTGGAGAGTTCGTCGATCATCTTGCAGGGTGAGAACTGCGCAAATTTGACGAAGGACAAGAAGCAAAGAACGGAAGCAAGGGCTCGGTGATTTCAACGCTGTGTCTGCACACTTCTTGTTTCTTGTCATTCGTCAAATTTGCCCTGTTTCCACCCTGTACGATTCAACGTGTAACAATATCACAAAAATCGAGCTAAAAAAGTTGCTTTCATGATTTGGCGCATCGCGCGAAGCTCCCTACAATTCCGGGCGTTTAGATAAAAATAAGCGAGGCTAACACCGTTTGATAGACACGCTAATAAATAATCTAGGCACTCTCACTGGAATTCAAACGAGGTGTCGGTCGGTACTATCCAGTTCGCTCTGCTCGAGCGCAAAACTCTAACGTTGTAAACAAAAGAGTAAAAACATATCTTTGAGGCTTCTTTTTCGGAAAAGAGCCGATTTGCACTATACATGCCTTACATGACGTCACATCAGCCGCCATTGCTCCGTACCGTTCTCCTGTGTCCGTAAATCTACAGCCTACATTTGACACCATTGAGTTTCTTTCTGGTCAAGGCTTGCTGAAAGAACAGATTCGATGGTGCAAATGAGCAGAAGGCTCCGTACAAGGACCTGGTACGGAGCATCGCTGGTACGGTGCCATATGACGCACGTGCAAGGCATGTATACTCTTCCACGCAAGCGCAAGGTTTTGTGAGCGCTCGTGGTGACGACGACCTCCGAGTTTGCTTCCTTCACGTCCCTGATTCGCAATAATCCCTCGAAACGGAAGCAACCGCTCGGTGTTTTCTTATTTGTTTCGTTCTTTTCTTTTTTCGATCGTGCCTTCGACGTCGGAAAAAAAGAAAAGAGCGTACTTCGGAGCAGCGGAAGCAGGCAACGCGGCTCATATCTCTTTGCCGAGGCACGGACAGATAAAAGCCGTCGTCGGCCTGTTTAGTTCCGGTTGCTGGGAGTGCAGCCGCGTTCGTCTGCTGCACCAGCGAAATAAATCGAGAGGGGTTCGAGTCAACGATCTGCTCACGCCTTGGTCCCCCAGCCACCAACGGCGGGAGAACAAACACCGGCTTAAGTCACGTCGCTCATGCATCAAACAAAAGACGCGACGTCCGCTGCAGAATTATCTGCGTGCACGCCCATAGAGCATGCTCAAATAATGTTTGCTTTAATTCTTCGAACATGTATGTGTCAAAGGACGCTCACACCAGGAAGAAAGCCTGCAAGCTGTCTTTTGTATACGCTGTATTATCTGACGACATGATGGCGCTTAAGACAAGGACAAAAGGGGAGACTAGACAACACGGAGCGCTCCGTGTTGTCTAGTCTCCCCTTTGTCCTTGTCTTAAGCGCCATCATGTCGTCAAATTCCCAGTACCAACTAGCCCAACAATCTGCATTGGCTGTATTATCGGTGTGATATCGGATTTAGACCACCGACAAACCAACACATTCCTTCAGGTGACCTCAGTGTGCTTTTGTTTTGTTTTTTACGTCCTAGCCATCATCAGCGTGCACTTTTCATGCCCCCCCCCCCCCCTGAAAAAAAAGTGTTTTGTTGATTTTTTGCAATTATAAAGTATGCATTGTCGAACGCTTCTTCATCGTTCCAATGTAGCGTTGTAGAGGTCCGACCGAGATGGCAAGGTTCCAGCACTAACACCGTCATCTGAATCAAAAGTTACGAGAGCTTTTCTGAAGTTTTCAATGCGAAAATGGGGCCCACGTTTTACCCGTTTCTCGGTAACTGGCGCCATAGAGCTCCATGTATTCGAAAGCTTTTGTCGGACGCCATTTTCCCATCGAAAATTTTAGAAAACCTCTTATAACTTTTTTCATTGAGATAACGGTTAGTGCTCGAACATTGGCATCTGGTTCCGACATATATCTCTAGATTTGGGCGGAAAATGAGCGTTCAGAAACGCGTAAATTGTTTTTTACGCAAAAAAAAACAACTTTTTTTTTTAGGGGGGGGGGGGGGGGAGCACGCTCTATATCGTCGCTGACCCGGACATTTTATCACCGCTCCGCAACCAATGAGATTGCTTGATTATAACCCATCAGAACACTGAAGAACAATCACAAGGCAAGAAGCTGGATCGTAATTGTCCACTCCCGGCGATTCTTAGGCTATCAACAGGGAGCTTTAATATAGCGTACACAAAAGTTTTGCGTACTCAAAGAAATAGCGTCGTCTCCACCGAGCCCAAAGCACCTTTTGGATTGGCGCATGGCGAGTTGCGAAGACGACATTTTTTTCACTATACGCAAAGCTTTTGGGTACGCTATTCTAAAACTCTTTAATAACTAAAAATCGATATACACGTTTTTTTTTTCATTTTTCTTGCTCAAAGAACTAAGTTAGCTTTTCGGCCATCAAAGCAGTGTTTTCAGTGCACAGTAAAAAAAAAAAGAGGGTGTAGCAATTACATCCCTTGTCACATTTTCGACACCCCTAAACTTCAGTTGGTCGTACAGTGCACTGACGTTCAATCGACACTACCAACTTTCACAAGCGGCTTCATACCCGAGTTGTAAAACTTATTAAAATAGCTTAAGTAAGTGTAACTGACTGTAAACAAAATAATCGGGGTTTTCTTTGCCCTACTGCAAAACCTCAGTGTTTTTTTTTGGTTTGTGTTTTTTTTGTACCCTTTGATGCGTATTCTTGCGGTTTAATATCTTATATCGCACCGTCATTAAGCCTTTCGTAAAAGTTGGGGCCGTCAGTTTGACGTCAGTGCGCTGTACAGCGAACTGAAGTTTTCGGGCGTCGTATATGGGACAAGGGGTGTAAGGGCTACGCCAGGCACGTAGCCTGGGGGGGGGGCGGGGTCATGGGGCGCCCCCTCCTCCCCCGAAATCTTCCATTTTGCTGGGACCTCCTCTCCCCCTCCCCTTCATACAGCATTTTGTCATGAACGCCCCCCCCCTCCCCCGAAAAAAAATCCTGGCTACGTGCCTGGGCTACGCCCCTTTTTTCTAGAGTGTACCGTCTGTTGACGCTTAGGCGTCTCATAGCCTTCTAGACAGTTTTGATTAATTGAAACATCCCGTATATTGAAAGGATCGGCGTGGAGGCCACAATTTACTTTTATTTCCAACACAACTGAAAAAAGTAACGTGTTACTATCAGAATAAGTTACGTCTTCATTTTGAGACCATGTAAAGTAACGAGTAACGATACACTAATTAACATCGACATGTCAGGTTAATTCTGCATAATTGTTAAGACGCATTAATAAGAAGGATCTAGAATTTTCTTTTTATCTGCGTAGAAGGTCATGAGGTGTTTTATATTGTTGTTTCAAGAAGTGTAGAAATCGGAATCCTAGAAGTTGGAAGGGTTGGAAGAGGGGGAGAGTCCTCGTAAAATACGTCGAGCGTAAGATATTCAAAGCAGCTAGCGGAGAAACACCCTCCGCAAAAAGCAAATGAGAAACCAAAAATGCCTCAAGGGCATCGCGCACCTACAGCTGTTTTATATGGGGAGTAAACAAGCACCCTCTACGCGAACGTGCCATATTTAATGGCATCGTAATTACGTCCTGGCGTCCACAGGACGTTCAATTGACTTTATATCCCAGCCTTTAGTTTTGATTTTTACCTTATTCATCGTTTTTTTTTAGAAGTTCTAGCGCCAGGATGTGCGAATTTTCCTCGTAATAATTGGAGGCATCTTAATGATAATAATAACTACATTTCCGTCAAAACCGATGGACGGTCAAAGGAAAGAGGCTGCAGTGTGCAGCTTGACTACTCCTCAGAGCTTTACAATGGCCAGTTTCCCGTAATTGTGCAAGATGTTTACCAAAATTCAGCATGCACAAACGGAAAGGTGCTAAACGAGTGAAAATTGCTTCTCTACAAAGTAAAACAAACTGAAAGTGATCAAAAATTAATCGTTCACAGACGAGAAAAAGAAGAAAGAAAAAAACCTCCCCCCCCCCCCCCATATATCTTGCACATGAGGCCTTGTTCACACAGCTGCGTTTGACTGCGTTAAGACTGCGTGCGTCGATCTGTTGCTATGGCGACCCTTGCGACGAGCCAATGGGGAGGCGCTGTGCTGCACGACACAACGCAGCGCAACGCGGTCGACGCAAATGTGTGAACGAGCCCTGAGAGTAAAGGCAAATCTTAAGAAGATTAGCCTCTCAAATTCAATATTATATACAAACAATACTCTAATAACAGCTGTCATCGCAAGTACCTGTTTTCGGTTGTAGATCAGCTTACGAAACGCAGGATAGATGTCATCATACTCGCGCATCTAGCATCGTGATTCGTTCTTTGGGGATCTAATTGCGGATTAGAAAAGGTAGGTCAAAGAAATATTAGACAAGTAATCAGTTTTCGCACGACATCGAAAAAGATCCCATAATTTGTTGCGATAGAATCATTCAGATATGGCGGATTAACAATAAATTCGCTTTAAGCCTCGGATACAATGAAACCAAAAAAGAAAATAAATGATCTAACCCTTTACTGAAAATACCGAGATGGCTTGTTGTTTTGCTGTTTTGAAAGCTAATTTGTTGTTTTGATAACTAATGAACATGCAATTTCTTTGGATAATTTGAATTAGGTTAGAAGTGAACGCGTTCCTACTTTTCAGCCAAAATGTGACGTCCATCCCACGGATGAATGTTAAGTTGCACACGGGCTGCGACCCACCCGAGGATAGGCTTCCCACTTTGGGTTGCTTGGTTCGCGCGTATAATGTCCTGACTTTACTCCTCCCTTAAAGCGATACGATAAACTGATAACTCGATAACTTTTTTATAACGCAGCATGTGGCTCAGTACACGCATTTTATTGTACGTGTCTGTTGAGAAAGCCCAAAGTGGCGCGACAAACAACATGCAAGTTTATATTTTTTCAGTTCAATTCAATCAATTCACTTGGTGACGTTGTCGGCACTGCGCATGCGCAGACTATTCATTTCACACGAACCTGCTGTAAGCAAACGAAGGCTCGTATGTAAACAGCACGTTGGTGTATGCAGCGTTCTGCATTACTACATTCATTCAATGGCGGGAAAAGGCAAGAAACAGAGTTTATCGCTAGAATTATGGAAACGTCGATATACTATCCGTAATTATCGTTTTTCTTATAACTTGGTTTGCTCCTAAGCTTTGAAAAAATATCCAATCAAATTATCGTCGAGAAACAGTTTCATCAGCGTACACACGCAAAAAAGAGTGCTAACATTTCGCTTTGATTAGACCGGCTTACACGGGTAAACCAACCTTGCGAGGAAAATAGCTTCAGGTTGCATCGATGAAATATATATATACCGCCAATTTTATAAGTGACGTGCAATGAACATTGAAGGGAAACATCTGGTGACCGTGACGCTTGAATCGAGATCCGACACCAACTAAAAATAACTAAACCAAGCGTGCGAATACACTACGTAGGAGTGCGCATTCCAATCCGAAATTCCCAAATGAAAGAATTCAAAACATTTTGTGACGGAGAAACCGGGCAACGTCAACAAATAATTATTGCGACCGCTTTTAAATTGTGACGTACTATACACCGTCTGCCGTACTCCACACCCAAGATAGGTGATTAGGAAAAACGGTCACCTCGATTCAATGTCTTTATTATTCAGCGAGGATAGTGAATGAAACGATACTAGTTTTAAAGGTCTTTAGTTCCCACGCTGTTGAGTCGTTTGTATTCAGCACACGCCGCGAAACCGTTTCTAGTTTCCAGGTAAGGGAGAAGCTGCGGCCGTAAACACAACGCTGATAGCTGCTATTTTGACGTGACGTCGGATGACGAAATCGTTGCCCTGGGCAGTCATGCTTGTGTACCGAGTTCCATTTATTTTGAACATTTGTTGCTTCTTTTTTATATATGTTTGCAATCTGGCAAATAGTCGCGTACTCGCCGCGCGTTTTAGTAATACAAGGTAATAATTTATGGCAATGTTTCGTTGTTACACCCTTGCTCTACGGAAAACAAAGCATTACGCGGCAAACAACATGAGCACACGAAGTTATGTTTGCTTTTATTGCACAGTTTTTGTTGAAATAAATAAGGAATTGAAACAGGAAGTGCACAGCAAAGTGGAATCGTATAAAATCATCACGTATTATTTACCAGATTGTGTTCAATCATACCACTGCTTAACAGAATTTCAGTGGCGAGATCACACTTCATTGTTTTTCTCGGCGGTTCGTTCTAATAGAAAACAAAGAGTATAGTTCGTAAGGCACAAGGTTCGAACAGCTCTTGTCAGACAATGGGTTTCAATTCTTATGGACCAGTATTTGGTGAATCATATTTTGCATCAAGAAGGTGATTACAGATGAAGCACCAGAAAAGTTAATTCTAGCATTTGATTACGTTTTCCTAGTGCTCTACAGCAACGGGAAGAGGTTTCATATAAATTAAGCTTTCGACCAGCAAAAGCCTCTCGTAAGTAACAGACCACATACATCGAGTTGGAAAATGCAACTGAACATAAATGACTCTTTATTACAACTGAAGTAAACTACGAAATGACGAACACAAATATATACTCTCTGTACAGGATGACTCAGAGGGCGTTGATCTCACCCAGGAACATGATGGTGTTGGTTTTAGAGTTCCTGATGAGGAAGATGAAAGGATGATCTACATACACCTTTGGCAACGGGGGCGGCGTCACAAACGCGGCCGTTCTTAGCTGGATGACAAAACCCGTAACGGCAGCGGCTTCGCTGCCTTCTTCATTGACCTCCAGCACAGCCTTGTGTAGGACATCAGACACGTAGAGGTTTCGCGAACCGCTGATACCCGAAAGATCGGCGTCGGCCGAGAAAATCTTTGTGATGCCCATGGCTTCGAGCGTGGGCTTGAGAGTGTATTTGGTGTCCAGCTTAAACTTTGGAAGCTTCAGCTTCATGTCCTTGGGGTACATGTTCTGGAGGGCGAGGTTAAGCGTCTGCGACGTCAGAACCGACTTGAGCGAAGCCAATCCGGTTTTTTCTCTGGGCAGAATGATGGTCATGCTGAAGTCATTGCCGACGTAAGGCAGGTCTACAAGGTCAGCGTTGAGGATGGCGTTGTACGTGTGGTTAAGAGTTGACTTGAGCCGCATCATGGGTACCTGGACCTTCTCGACACCGCCGTTGTAGAACGACCTCGGCTTCGTTTTCGTCTTGTCGAACTCGTACAGCCACGTCCCCTTATAGTAGATGGCGTTGAGGAGGATTAATCGAGTCGAGAAGTCCGGTGGTTCGTCGAACAGACTCTGTACCTTCCCATGTGTCCTGTTGCTAACCCAAGTGTTGATCTTCTGTATGGCCTCTTGACCGCGTTTCTGGAAGTCGGCTTCGATGTACTCTGCACCGAAGGAACTCGTGAGTGCGTCGGTGTACTCAGGAAGGATACCGTACCCTTCTTGGGCCACGGCTGCGTTGGCGATGTTGAGCGTGTAGTCGTGCGGTAGGTCGTTGGTCGACTGGAGCTGTTCCTTGAACAAGGCGAGAACCTTGCCTTCGTTGAGTTCATCCGCAGCGTAACCGAAGTTCAACGTCAACTGTTCCAGGGTGTCCCCGCGGGCGCCGGCGTAGGCCATGCCCATGGCTGTGGACACGCTGAACGGCGAGAAGAACACGTTGGTCTTGTCGTTGCTGGGAAGCTGCTTGAGAAGATTGAGCCCCAGGTAGTTGTTGGCTCGTGCCAGCTTCCACTTGTCTTGGCTGATTTCGTCTTGCGCTAACGACGCTGTAATAGCGGCGAAGAGCCACAGCAGGCGGGTCATGGTGAGGTAATTGGTCTGGAAGGGAAAGAAGGTACAATAAAGGGTATGAAGTAAATGCAGGTTGGAGCCCGGCCAACATCATGTATAGTAAATGTCGCCGCCCGTCTCACTTAGTTTTCCTCGTGCGTACGTGCGTCAAGTGCGTTTCAATGGCTGACGGGCCGGTGGCACGGCCTGTGGCAGGTGGTTCTGTGTACGTTCGCGCTTATTACGTCATGCGACTGAACATTCCCGGCAGAAACTTTGCCGAATTTACCTTAACACGCTTCTGGGGTAGCTTGCTAGAATCGGCGTTGTAGTTAAGATTGTGTGAAAGAAGGTGCCGCCGAAGAGCGGAGTGACACGTGAAGTCGAGTCAAAAGCGCTCGCGCGCTCCAAGCTTGGCATTCCTTTAATAAAAAATGGTTTGCGTGTATGTTTATACAGCTAGAACTTTGCCTGCCTCAACAGCGGACGAGTCTCCCAGCTGTAGATGAGAAATTTAGCCAGCGCAGTACAACCGCTAGCCTGGGGTCTTTAACGTGCGTCACGCAGTAGTGATACACGACCGCACGCCAGTACGATGCTCATCCCGATCGAAACGGGCAGGGGTGGGGAATGAACCCAGGATCCCTGGGTTCTGCAGCGCGAGATTTCGCTCCACGTGCTCCGAGCTGGTGTGCGCTAGCCCCACTCGGCCACCGAAATCCCCTTGGCATGCATTTCTTTCACACAGTCTAAGCTAAGACGCTGATTCCAGCAAGCCGCCCCAGTAGGTTAATGTCTCACTACAAAGTTATGGAGGTGAAATTCGCTTTTCCTTTTGCGTGTTTCAAGAGTGATGACACTGACAAAAGGTGACACCATCAACACTTCATAAAACAATTCGTTAAAAAGAACGTTATCTAAATTTAATATAATCACTGGCCGCTTAGGAAGCGAAGGACAGGGTGAGTCTCAAGCACATATGTTATCGTTCCGAAGCCGACTGCATGACTAGGCATTGAGAACACCGAAAACGAAGTCCTAGAACAAAAAGCCTAAACATAACTAGCAATGCGTTTCTTAAGGTGTGAAAAACTATAGAGTGCTTTGTATTTTCATAAATATTACACGGTAATATTTACGGGCGTTCCATATTGAAAATAAAGCAAACGGAAGCTGAAATATGAGCTCAAGATTCGTAGTTTCATCGCGGGTATTTAGTTGATGGAGAGCTTTAAAAAACTCTGAAATTAGGGCAATGGCGCAGGCTACCTGGTGAACGATCATACTTGTACTTAAAACCCCCAGACAAGGGACCAAACGAAGAGCAAGAAGAAAGGAAACAACACAACGACGTCTCAATAACGCCGTTTTGTTGTCCCCGTTCTTCTTTCTATTCGTTTGTTCCCTTGTCCCGGAGTTTTAAGCATATGTAATAAAACCGTTTTTACACAAAGCCTAGCAGTTGCAGTTGCATTGTTGTCTTCAATAAAATTATCACGACAAATGATTTACTTGAATATACTGCCCAGCAGCGAATGAGGAGAGCGAATCAAATGGCTTTAAAAGGTATTTGCCGATGACGCTATTCCGAAAATTCCAATATTGTGTCAATAATGCGCATCTCCTCAGGGACAACGCACAGTCAGTATGTCGAAGCACGGCAGACGCAAGTGGCTAAGATATTGGAAAACGGATTCTAATTGGCTGTTGTCGTGCACCACATGGTTCACGACCACGTTCAACCAGAATCTTCTCTTCGCTGCTTTAGTTATTGCATTTTTTTACAGATATATATCTAACATACGAATATACCCCTTATCAAATATAAAATAGAGCAAGATCTGACATCCCCGCAATTTGATAATACATAGTCACCGGATCTGCCTATATTTGACGCCATATTTGATACTCTGAGGTACATTTAAACATCCCTTCTGAAACGCTGACACTTCTTTTTGTTTTTCAGGCAAGATACAGGGCGTATTCACCCTAATTTTAAAAGGCGCGTGTTAACCATTAGTCTTTCGTACGAACCTAGAATTTGTACGTATAGTTTTCATGAATTAAAATGAAGTATTTTATATGAAGCTTGTTAAGACTGACGCGCATCGGTTCCTCGTAGGTCACATTATATTATTCTCATCCGTTGGTATCAAATAGAAAACTTTCTATGTAAAAATAAAATAAATAATAATAACTAACATGGGTAAAAAACGTCAACGTGCAAGCGAGCTGGTGCGCACTACTAATGATGTTTAAACCTGAGACTGGTAAGGAAAGCGTTGTATGAAATAAATGTTGTTAGCTGAGTTTGAGACGCTCGTCTGTCACCTTTATCTGTTCTCTTCTAAGATATCTTCAAGTTTCCTTCCCAGCCTCGGGGTTTAAAGATCACGATAAACACTGGGTAGAGGTTAAGCAAAAGAAGACGGCTGCACGCACACAGAACACGCGTCATTGGAACACTGACAAACGGGAGAACTCAAGGACAGGTTCCCGAGTAAACTCAGCCCCCACGCAAAAAGAAAAAAAGAAAAAGAAAATCGCTGTCGAAAATCGAAAAAGTCTGAAAGAGAACAACAACAAGCGGTCGGCAGAGAGCCTGTACCACAACAACCCGGTCACACATCTATATTCATTTCGGTTTTCCTTTCACTATCCACCTGCACGAAACGTGCCGCACACGACTCCCGGTTGGGCGTCTTCGTAAATCAAGCGTTAGATCGACTCACCTGTCTCGTCTCCCTTGGAACCGTCGTCGGCTGCTCGTACCCTGCTCGACTGGCTTGTGCGCTCCGCTGCTCCATGCGGGCCGAGCGATACTTTTCTAGCCAGGCCGGGAAACCCAGCTGCGGATGTCGTAATCCAGCGGACATGACGTCCGGAGGCCGACCCTCTCACCCCGAGAGACGCCGACGTCGGCGGTGCCGACAGCGGTGGGACGCTTCTCGTGCGCGTAGCTCCTTCCCGGACAAAACTCGACCGGAACTTTAAAAAGACATCCCTTCCCCCGTGTCAACATTGTACACTCCGTTTCATCTTAGCATGGACTGCAGGGGACGCTACGAGCCACCCAAGGGCAATCCAACGCTCTGAACGTGGCACGTGACGACGCCCTCTGCACTTCACTGCGCCCCTCCCGAAGGTTACACGTACTGGCTTAGTTTCGATGGCTCGTAGCGTCAGCTGCGGTCCATCCTGAGGTGAAACGGAGTATAGTGCTTGGTGCAGTAATCTTATTTATTTATTTAGTTTGTTTGTTTGACGCTGTCCATCAGCTACGGGATCGTCTCGCAACACCCTTTAGCACGGAGGCGGCGCAGCAAGCAATCTCCGGACTTCCCAATGAAAGAAAGAAGGTGTCCATATTTCTCTCTTTTTTCTGTTAACTTGGACTGCTGCTCAAGGCCGCCGGTAGAAGCAGCCAACCGCGTTGAGCAAACTTAACGGTTTTTTTACCGGTTGTCCAATCAGCGGCCGACGAGCCGACACGTCATCGTTTTTTGTGCCACCTGCGGAGCCAATCGGCGCGCACGAAATGGGCCGTGACACGCGTGACGCCACAAGCCTGAAGTCGGCTAAGTGTAGTGAGCCTTCGCTTCGCTCCATGGTAAGGGGCGAAGGAGTTTTGGGTGCGAGGCTGTGTTTGTGTGCGCGTGTGGTGGGGAGCACGTGCGATCGCCTTTCTCGCTGGTTGCGGCGTGTGACGGCATTTTGCTGGCGGCGGCGGCGGCGGTGACACGGACGGGGGTTGCTTGTCGGCTTGACGCGGCGGAGGTAGGACGGGAGATTGCGTCAGACCAGTTTCTGTGACGTGCGAAAGAGGATTTCCGAAGGAGCGCCCGCCCGCGTGAGGTCGGGCTTTCTGTGCGGCGGGAACATTTGAAAGTCGCCCTGGCTTTGCGCTTGCCGGAAGGTTGGCCGAGGCCTCCCGTTTTGGTTGTGGTCACACATACCCGCATCATGACGTCACGTATTCCTTTTCTCTCTCTCTCCTCGCCGTCTTTTTTGTGGGCTTCACGTAGATCGTTTCTCTCAGCTTGTTTGTTTGAATGACTTGACAGTTAGGATTAATGGGGGCGGAACGTGGGATGCGGGAGGATATACGTTTGCACTCGAAACTGCTTTCACCATTCTCAGCGGCCAGCTGAAACACGCGTGAAACGGTTTTCTGTTACGTAGAATATTCGGTTGCAGGGGACGGCAGATTGCAAGACTAAGAAGGCGGGAAGGGTGGGAAATAACCACACACGTCAATGAATGAATGGTGTACGATGTAAGGTCATGGGTGTCGGTGAGTCCAGCGGCGGCTGGGATAAAGCAGAGCTTTGAAACAAGGTCCTCATGCAATTAAGGTTCGTTCATACGTCACCGGCAGATTAAGAAGAAAAGGGAGTTGCCCGCGCGGATATCATCAGTGATCAACCTTTGAAAGCCGAATCAACACAAGAGAAGCAGAATGGAGGATCAGTCACAAAGCCAGGGACGCTGGCCCAAATCTGCACGTTTGGTTATTTCTTTTTTTTTCCTTCTTATTTTTAAGTTGTTTTTGAGTGTGCGTACAGACACCACGATCCAATAAACAGTGAGAAATTGCCCCTGTGTCGTCCCCTTTTACGTGGGGTGCTGGAAAAGCCAATCACTGTGGTCAATTTGGGAAGGAGTTCAGCGACTGATTTCCCCAGAAAACGACCTGACCCGAAAAATGCGATCTGAGTCGGGGACACCGATCATGAGAAACGACGCTAAAAGTGACATCGCGGACATTTTATATTAGACGTCTCATCATTCGCTAAATCCAATCATTTGCAGTGATCGGTTCTCTCCGAGTGCTCTGTGGGAAAGTACGTTATGACGCATTATGATGTACCAAAGCATTAAGAAAATTATCATGGGCGGGAAAGGGGCGATAATACTACAGGCGTTTCTTTACTTCTATAACATGTGCTTTCAAAATAAGCTCAGATTAGATATTTGTTGTTCTGAATGTATCAAAACGAATGCGATTATTTTCACACAAAAAGAAAAAAAACACAAAAATAATGCCCTATTTTTCTAAAAAGAAAAAAAAACTCTTTTAAGGCATCAAGATTCTAATCCAGGTGCATTGGACGGATACACGACTTGACCACCGATCGTGTTATCAAATACCGCGTAAAGTCTCCTTAAAACATTTGCAGAGTTGCCTACAACGCCATTATTTTTCAGTTAAAGGTCGCTTCGTGTCGTTAGCACTTAATGACGAAACACAGGTTCAGAAACACGAGTGAAAATACTTCCAGCTTGCAGCAACATTTCAGAACTTTAGTTTTAAAGGAGCCGTGAAACGGTTTTTCTACTTTCGCCAAGTACTACTCACACTCCCTAACGTTACTATCCGAAGAAACTTGCTTTAATTTTTCTTTCTAAGCTATGGCAGTCTGCAAATAAATTCGAGAAATATGAGCATCGTTCATCCCCTCAACTCGTAGCCAGAACAAGCGGCTACGTGATCTGCTGTTAATCAAAACTACACGTTGGGGTCGGTAAAATAGAAAACGAGTGCTGAGCTCCAGGCATTGTTAGAGTCCGGCTATTCTTATCACCGCAGTGGTTGTACACGAGCCACTACCCGAGTGTCCGCCGAGGCATTGATTGCTACGAGCCGGAGTCCAGTGCTCGCGAAGTTCTCCTGTCCAATCCATGAGCCGGGCTCGACTGTCGCCAGGCAAGTGGTTTCGATCCCACAATTATGTCATCAAGCTTATTTGCGAAGGCAAGACTGAAAGAAATAGTCCCCTTTTATCCTCGCAATTTCACCACGACCAAGAAGCTTCTCAATCAGTAGCGGTCTGTGCGAGTGTACTTGTGTTAGACTATCGGACTAGTACGTCTCTGTAAAGTCATGAACATTCCAACTCAATAGCGTTTCATGACCCCTTTAACCTAAAGCATCTAAGGGACTACAGTGGCGATGCAGGCGAGTTGGTTCATGACTAGTTAAGGTAAGTACAGCGCACAGAAAGACGAAGACGGAGTGAAGCACACAGGACGTTCGTCCTTGTCTTTCTGTGCGCTGTATTTAGCTTAACTAGTATGTAAGCTGTAAGGCACAGTGCTCACAAAAGTTATATGGAATACGCGAACACTGTCTGATGATGATGATGCGGACTCTCTTTTTGTAGCGGTAATGCCTAGGTTCTAGCCTAGGTTAATTTTGTTTGAGAAAGGTGCGAGTGAGATTTTGTATGGCCTGTGTCGGTCTTTTTATGTTATGTTCGCCAGACTGCTACCGTGGCGAGCGCTCTGTGTCGGGGTTCTCTTGTCATGTTAACCAATGCGCTTACAGTCTCTGTGTTAGTGTTCTTTCAATTTCCAGTACTCTGTACATTATTTTTTTCTCTGTTACCGGTGGGGAGGAGAAACTTAGTCAAGCGACAGCAGTCAGCTTTTTCCTTCCTCCCCCTCTCCACTGGAGGGAAACAATATAGTGGAAAGTTGAAAGTATTTATTTTGTATCAAACGAATCAAATCAGGCTTATTAGCTATTTTTTACCTAAATAAACGAGTTTTGATTTTCTGATAAGGCAGATAAGGCATTTTGTTTATCCAAGTGATCGGTAGCCTCATTTACAAAGGATAATTCCAGAAGCTCAATACCCTATGATACTCAGCGTTACTCAATAAGTATTCATTTTCTCCCGTGCCACGTGCGCCTCCATAAATTTAGAGTCCCCTGTCGCAAGGAGGAGGATATCCACATTTAGCAGAGGAGGATGCCTCGTCTAAACAGATCACTTGCCCTTCAAAACCAAAGCCGACAATGGATGTGAGGTATGATGGCGCGCACCGCTGGCTTCAAAACTGCGAGAAGACCGGCGCAAATATTACAAATTCGGTTATACCTTTCTAGGCAGCGCGAAAATCAAAAATGCGTCTGGGCCTTCTCCCGTGTGGTAACTGCTTTCATTCGTTCGACATGAAGTAGTGCCGTAAATTTCCAATGGTGCTCACGGGCACCACTTCGAAAACATGCTTACGGAGACAGGTAATCTCTTTTTCTTTTTTTCCAATGCCAGGTTTTTGTTATTCTTTATGCTCTAAAACCATGTGAGGGTTTGTAGTTCTGTAGTATTTAAAGTAAAGTTTGGGGCATGAACGGTAATCCACATCAATGGCCAGCTTCAAATCGACTGTATGGAAACCTTCAACATAACTCTGTGCTTCCTTCAAACTTTGGTTCGATAAAAAATATCAAATTACAATGTAGTTCTCTTTTTTTAATAATCATTCGTGGAATCGTTGTAATATCTATTTTTAATCATTTTTAATGAATTAAAATTAAAATATATTATTTTGTAATATTTTCTTTTGCTCAACAACAATCTGGTTTTATTTCATAATCTCCAAAAGAAAGCGAAATTAAAAGGAACCGGCCAGCTCGTTCAAAATCAAGAGTTGAAGAAGAAAAAAATGCTTCTCTTGGTATGTCCTATCACGGAATAATCTTGCTTTATTTCGGGCACAAGTGGCTAAAATCCGTAGGCCGCAATCGCGACCTGATGGCTCCGGAAAGTCCATCCGGAACGTTCGCATCCGCGCAGAAGTGGCATCTTTCTCAGCAACCCATTCAAAGTCTTTCGGATCAGAGTGCTGCCACGTGAGGAGGAAATGAAGTACAGCGTGGGAAAAAAAAACACGCACATAGACATTTGCCCTTTCTTGCGGCAACAGTGTTCACGAGCTTTCATATTTTACGTAGTGGCGCGAAATGGAGCGAGGGCGGGAAGATATTCACGTATCTCTCTTTGACTTCCCATTCAGAAATCCTGCTTCCTCCGGGATCTCTACTGAACTCCGCGTGAAATCAACACGTTTATAGTAAGCACTTTCGACGTGAGAAAATCGCGGTGAATGAGTTTCTATACGTCATCAAATTTCTAGTACGAACGCTCGAGCTGTGGAAATTGCTTGTTTGTGCTTTCAGAAACATGGCGGGACGTGTTTCCGATGTACTCGAGGAGAAGATATAGTTTCCTGGCTTGCTCGCCAGGGAGCAGAGCTCTTGGCGAGCAAGGTCGGATATTTTTAGGTCGCTTCCGTTGCGCGTTCGTGCTGCGTCGTTTCAGCGGTCTGTTAGTGCCAGTGGACAGGCGCTGAGGGACGCTGACCATAGAGTTATTGTAATGTACGCTATAGGTTCAGCTCGCACTAGTGTGCTTTTGCAAATTGAAGCAGACTGCAGACCAGCCGAAAATTGACTTCCGGTACTGCATTTCTATGGGGGAAAGCCGGTGCGTTTTTTTTCTCTGCGTTTGAATATGAGAGCAAATATTACGAATCATTAAAACGTATGTAAGTAGTTTGGAAGATTCCTCAATCACGTTAATGAAATATATTGATTAGTGTTTTTACCTTCCCTGAAGCGAACGATTCATGTCGAAAACCAAGGGAGACGGCGAGGACTAGGTAGTAACACTGGATCAGTAACTCCCTGTGAATGTAGACGATCCATATAAAGTGAAGGTCAAGTTAATATAGTCCGATTTGCATTAAATAAGTATTGATGGGGAAAACAACTCAGAAAACACGGACTACAAAGAAGAAGATACACGACAGGACAATGCTTCCCCATCATGTGGGAAACCAACTGGACCAGTTTACTACCTTATTACACTTTAAATAAGTATTGCTTTATTCTCTGCTCGTGCACATGTGAAAACATGCTTGTTTTGCTTTCAAAACATCACCCCCACGCTCAGAATCTTAGAAAATAGGAAGAAGCCAGAATACAGGTGCCCGATAAACGCTCTCCGGCATAGGAAATAATGAAAAAAAGACAGCTTTCATGGTCAGTATACTTCATTCTTTATGTTTTGAATGTTTTTAACCACTCGTAAAGATGCACGACGGGATCATTTTCACATGGATGTCTTGAGTTCGGTTCCATTTCCAATCGAACACGCTTGTCGGGGTGGGTCTTTCGATTTTTTTTGAAAAATATATGTAATTGCCCCATTTCTGGAAAGAACAAAACCGCTTTTCAAAATTTTTTAAAAATATATTTCGCTTCACGAAAAATTATTGAGTGGAGCAGGGTGAAAATCTGTTTTTGACTCCGTGATTTTTCTACCCAGTTCTGTACGCTGGTATAAATACTGGAAGCATACAAAACTCACAGTAATTTTTTGTGCTCTTGTATGTTATTTCGACTTTTTTTTAGTTGAAAGTAAAATAATTTTGTATTTTTGTTTATTGAGGTAAAAAATGCCAAACATCGTCTCTTTGACAATCCGGTGACATCTTCAGAGCCTTGTAACTCATGAGTTATTATATTTGTCGCTTACCAAATACTATGCGGGTGTAGCCCTATACATGGGCTATCGACGGGCATAAGTTTAGTTTATTTTATTTTCACTGAATTTTTTATATAAAATTTGAAATATCGTCGAAAATGAAATTTACCGATATTTTGAACCCACTTTATTAAAAAAGGCCATTTTTTATTTCGTTCAATTTTTTTATTATTGCTGCCGATCATATGAACTTTCAATTGGCTTGATGCGATTTCCCCTTTTTTGTTGTATCTTCTCTAGAAGTGATCAAAATCACTCCCACGTGACAATGCGGTGACAACTTCAGAGCCTTGTAACTCATGAGTTATTTTATTTGTCGCTTACCAAATACTATGCGGGTGTAGCCCTACAAATGGAATATCGACGGGCATAAGTTTAGTTTATTTTATTTTCACAGAATTTTTTATATAAAATTTGAAAATATCGTCGAAAATGAAATTAACCGATATTTTGAACCCACTTTATCGAAAAAGGACATTTTTTATTTCTTTCAATTTTTTTATTATTGCTGCCGATGATATTAACTTTCAATTGGATTGATGGGATTTCCCCTTTTTTGATGTATCTTCTCTAGAAATGATCGAAATCGCTCCCGCTTTCTCATAACGGCCAAACGCAGTTTCCGCAGGTCGGCTTCGCTGCAAAGACTAAACTGCTTATTTGTGTGTTCAAATGCAGCGGTGTAAATTCATTTTGATTGAGAACACTCGTGCTTGGCTGCATATCGTATTTTCTAAATTTTTAATAATGGCAACTGACATTCTTTAGTCTGATAGTTAGCGGTGCAGCGGATGTTTCATTATCCGATGTCTAAAGCCAGGGCACAAAGGGCGGAGAAAGCGGAACGAGCTCTTCATGTAGCCAGACCGGGGTCATATATCTGTTTGTGCTATACACAGCTTGTAAGGCACGTACAGCACGCCCGGCCCTTCGCGCTACAGACCCATCTCCGTTATACCTATGAAGCATCCGGCACGGGCGCCAATCCATGATGTGTCTTGTCGCGTGCGTTCAAATAACCATGTAATTGCCTGTTCTTTATTTCAGCGTGAATATCAAAAATGTGTTATATCACATGCCTCTCTTTTAGAAGGAAAAGCAGTTTGCAGAACAAAGTGAGGAAAACGGACAAAGTTTACATGAACCGAAGACAATGTTTTACAGAACACAAACACCAATTGGCGATAAATAGACACTTTTATTAATTAACGCTAATATATTTAGGATGCACTTGTAAAACAATATGTTGTTGTGCTTTAAATAGTCCACTTCACGAGCAACGCAATATTGGAACTTTTTGACAACGGCATCGGCTTGCCTCTGCGGAGACGATCGAGCGCGGGGGCGAGCTGAACTTTGTACCGCAGCGGTCGGATGCAGCCGAGAAGTTCAACAGCGTGGTAAGTCGAGACGGACAGAACGAAAACTGGAGCCAAAGCGAGCGAGCGGTGAACCCGAGACGGTGGCCCTTCTGTTTGAACGAGTGTGTGCAGTTAAAAATAAAAGTGTTGGGTTTTGTTCAAGATGATCGATATCTCTGATGCCAAGAAGCAACGATTCCCACATGCACAGAAGGCAGCGAAAGCAGTCACTTAATGTCTCTGTAGACTTTTAGTTTCTCCACTTTGTCGCACCGAGCTTAATGCAAAGATTGTACAGCCTTCTGGAATATAGAAAAGCGATTTGACGATTTTATTTTAGGTGGCTACGGTAAATTCGCTTTGGCTAGGCACACATTGCTTTGGTTTGGGAATAAATAAAGGTAATGGAACATCCGCTGTACCGCTAACAATCGGACTAAGGAATTTCAGTTGCCATCATTAAAAATTAAGAAAAAAACAATATGTAGCCAAGCACGAGTGTACTCAATCAAAATGAATTTAACCGCTGCATTTGAACACACAAATAAGCAGTATAGTCTTTGCAGCGAAGCCGACCTGCGGAAACTGCGTTTGGCCGTTCTGAGAAAGCGGGAGCGATTTCGATCACTTCTAGAGAAGATGCAACAAAAAAGGGGAAATCCCATCGAGCCAATTGAAATTTCAAATGATCGGCAGCAATAATAAAAAAAATTGAAAGAAATAAAAAATGTCCTTTTTCGATAAAGTGGGTTCAAAATATCGGTTAATTTCATTTTCGACGATATTTCAAATTTTATATAAAAAATTCTGTGAAAATAAAATAAACTAAACTTATGCCCGTCGATAGCCCATGTATAGGGCTACACCCGCATAGTATTTGGTAAGCGACAAATAAAATAACTCATGAGTTACAAGGCTCTGAAGTTGTCACCGCATTGTCACGTGGGAGTGATTCTGATCACTTCTAGAGAAGATACAACAAAAAAGGGGAAATCGCATCAAGCCAATTGAAAGTTCATATGATCGGCAGCAATAATAAAAAAATTGAACGAAATAAAAAATGGCCTTTTTTAATAAAGTGGGTTCAAAATATCGGTAAATTTCATTTTCGACGATATTTCAAATTTTATATAAAAAATTCAGTGAAAATAAAATAAACTAAACTTATGCCCGTCGATAGCCCATGTATAGGGCTACACCCGCCTAGTATTTGGTAAGCGACAAATATAATAACTCATGAGTTACAAGGCTCTGAAGATGTCACCAGATTGTCAAAGAGACGATGTTTGGCATTTTTTATCTGAATAAACAAAAATACAAAATTATTTTCCTTTCAACTAAAAAATAGTCGAAATAACATACAAGAGCACAAAAAATTAGTGTGAGTTTTGTATGCTTCCCGTATTTATACCAGCATACAGAACTGGGTAGAAAAATCACGGAGTCAAAAACAGATTTTCACCCTGCTCCACTCAATAATTTTTCGTGAAGCGAAATATTTTTTAAAAAATTTTGAAAAGCGGTTTTGTTCTTTCCAGAAATGGGGCAATTACATATATTTTTTCAAAAAAAATCGAAAGACCCACCCCGACAAGCGTGTTCGATTTCAAATGCGACCTACCCATATTATATATATTCTGGCGGGACTTGTATATTAGCAATATATAAGCATCACCGGAACCCTGAACAACCTTGGATAGGCTCTACACTCCTTTCGATTGTTATTTTGCTTAAATTCGTCCCGTGTTTACACACCCTCTGTGGAACACAGGTTTGGGCCTGACATATAGCGAAGTTCAACATCGTTCACTGATGAAAACAAATGCTGTAACTAAAGCAATTGCACTTTTATAATGTTAGTGAGTGCAGTCGCCGGCAATATGAGCACCCGGAAGCGCAGTGGCCGAGGCGGTGGCGTAGGCGGGGCGCTGCAGAGGCTCCGGGCAATTCCGCTCTGCTTCGAGGGAAGGATGCTCACACAGGGCCCAGCACAATCTGATAAGCCCGTTGCGCTTTAGCTGAGCCCGAGTGAGCGTCCTTCCTCGAAGCAGAATGGAATTGCCCGGAGCGCTCGCAGCGCCCGCCAGCCGCCGCCTCGGCCACGCGCTCCCAGTGGGTCTTTCACGTTGCTGGAGAGTGTAGCAACGCTATTCGACTCAAATAACAAAAAGGATCCATGTAGCTTTCCGGTGAAGAAAGGAAAATGCACGCTCGTTTTTACATACAGAGTCCGCTAGGAGCTTCCCGCAAAAGTAGATTGATTGCTGTCCGCTTTAATAGATTTGCTCCAAAACTCGAAGCGCCTCATCTGCGGCGGTAATGAATGCACTGCGTGAATCAGTGGGAAGCAAAATTCCTGCTGCGCTCCGCACCTGGCCTGCACCTTCCCGAATGCAACGGACGCGGTGACGGATTTATCAAGGTAGGCTATTTGCATACCGGAAGCCGTGTATAGACACTGGCGCCAGTTGAACCTCTAGCGTGCATTATAATAGCTCTATGACGCTGCCAGACGCCAGTTTACTCCCATGAATTGTGCATGATGAGGAAACGCTATGCGGAGGGCAAGTTCGTCTGCTACTCCGCAG